>OY829914.1:200096123-200317100 GCA_963691935.1 Nephrotoma guestfalica | reverse complement strand
ATTTGAAATATCGCACCTCTCATACATGATTTGCGTATAATTTCTTTATCGGGTGGACAATCGGAATATGTGAAACTATATTCCGTCTAATTCAGGTAGAAAAAAATTTCGATTTTTTTTTACAAATTAGCAAAGGGGTACCCCTTTGCTGTTTTCTCGCCGGAAATATACAAAAAAATTGTTTGCTCCAATTCTTGGATTATTGTACCAATTGTGAATGGTTATTTAATTTTGAATAGAGATCCGTTTAAATTGGATCAAAACATCGTTCGGTTTTCCAGTAATCGACGATTGAAGCTTTAACATAATCGTAATCGTCTGATTAAATTTCATACTCTCCATACAAAATTTGAAATATCGCACCTCTCATACATGATTTGCGTATAATTTCTTTATCGGGTGGACAATCGGAATATGTGAAACTATATTCCGTCTAATTCAGGTAGAAAAAATTTCGATTTTTTTTTTACAAATTAGCAAAGGGGTACCCCTTTGCTGTTTTCTCGCCGGAAATATACAAAAAAATTGTTTGCTCAATTCTTGGATTATTGTACCAATTGTGAATGGTTATTTAATTTTGAATAGAGATCCGTTTAAATTGGATCAAAACATCGTTCGTTTTCAGTGATCGACGATTGAAGCTTAACATAATCGTCTGATTAAATTTCATACTCTCCATACAAAATTTGAAATATCGCACCTCTCATACATGATTTGCGTATAATTTCTTTATCGGGTGGACAATCGGAATATGTGAAACTATATTCCGTCTAATTCAGGTAGAAAAAAATTTCGATTTTTTTTTACAAATTAGCAAAGGGGTACCCCTTTGCTGTTTTCTCGCCGGAAATATACAAAAAAATTGTTTGCTCCAATTCTTGGATTATTGTACCAATTGTGAATGGTTATTTAATTTTGAATAGAGATCCGTTTAAATTGGATCAAAACATCGTTCGGTTTTCCAGTGATCGACGATTGAAGCTTTAACATAATCGTCTGATTAAATTTCATACTCTCCATACAAAATTTGAAATATCGCACCTCTCATACATGATTGCGTATAATTTCTTTATCGGGTGGACAATCGGAATATGTGAAACTATATTCCGTCTAATTCAGGTAGAAAAAAATTTCGATTTTTTTTTACAAATTAGGCAAAGGGGTACCCCTTTGCTGTTTTCTCGCCGGAAATATACAAAAAAATTGTTTGCTCCAATTCTTGGATTATTGTACCAATTGTGAATGGTTATTTAATTTTGAATAGAGATCCGTTTAAATTGGATCAAAACATCGTTCGGTTTTCCAGTGATCGACGATTGAGCTTTAACATAATCGTCTGATTAAATTTCATACTCTCCATACAAAATTTGAAATATCGCACCTCTCATACATGATTTGCGTATAATTTCTTTATCGGGTGGACAATCGGAATATGTGAAACTATATTCCGTCTAATTCAGGTAGAAAAAATTTCGATTTTTTTTTACAAATTAGCAAAGGGGTACCCCTTTGCTGTTTTCTCGCCGGAAATATACAAAAAAATTGTTTTGCTCCAATTCTTGGATTATTGTACCAATTGTGAATGGTTATTTAATTTTGAATAGAGATCCGTTTAAATTGGATCAAAACATCGTTCGGTTTTCCAGTAATCGACGATTGAAGCTTTAACATAATCGTCTGATTAAATTTCATACTCTCCATACAAAATTTGAAATATCGCACCTCTCATACATGATTTGCGTATAATTTCTTTATCGGGTGGACAATCGGAATATGTGAAACTATATTCCGTCTAATTCAGGTAGAAAAAAATTTCGATTTTTTTTTACAAATTAGCAAAGGGGTACCCCTTTGCTGTTTTCTCGCCGGAAATATACAAAAAAATTGTTTGCTCCAATTCTTGGATTATTGTACCAATTGTGAATGGTTATTTAATTTTGAATAGAGATCCGTTTAAATTGGATCAAAACATCGTTCGGTTTTCCAGTAATCGACGATTGAAGCTTTAACATAATCGTCTGATTAAATTTCATACTCTCCATACAAAATTTGAAATATCGCACCTCTCATACATGATTTGCGTATAATTTCTTTATCGGGTGGACAATCGGAATATGTGAAACTATATTCCGTCTAATTCAGGTAGAAAAAAATTTCGATTTTTTTTTACAAATTAGCAAGGGGTACCCTTTGCTGTTTTCTCGCCGGAAATATACAAAAAAATTGTTTGCTCCAATTCTTGGATTATTGTACCAATTGTGAATGGTTATTTAATTTTGAATAGAGATCCGTTTAAATTGGATCAAAACATCGTTCGGTTTTCCAGTGATCGACGATTGAAGCTTTTAACATAATCGTCTGATTAAATTTCATACTCTCCATACAAAATTTGAAATATCGCACCTCTCATACATGATTTGCGTATAATTTCTTTATCGGGTGGACAATCGGAATATGTGAAACTATATTCCGTCTAATTCAGGTAGAACAAAATTTCGATTTTTTTTTACAAATTAGCAAAGGGGTACCCCTTTGCTGTTTTCTCGCCGGAAATATACAAAAAAATTGTTTGCTCCAATTCTTGGATTATTGTACCAATTGTGAATGGTTATTTAATTTTGAATAGAGATCCGTTTAAATTGGATCAAAACATCGTTCGGTTTCCAGTAATCGACGATTGAAGCTTTAACATAATCGTCTGATTAAATTTCATACTCTCCATACAAAATTTGAAATATCGCACCTCTCATACATGATTTGCGTATAATTTCTTTATCGGGTGGACAATCGGAATATGTGAAACTATATTCCGTCTAATTCAGGTAGAAAAAAATTTCGATTTTTTTTTACAAATTAGCAAAGGGGTACCCCTTTGCTGTTTTCTCGCCGGAAATATACAAAAAAATTGTTTGCTCCAATTCTTGGATTATTGTACCAATTGTGAATGGTTATTTAATTTTGAATAGAGATCCGTTTAAATTGGATCAAAACATCGTTCGGTTTTCCAGTGATCGACGATTGAAGCTTTAACATAATCGTCTGATTAAATTTCATACTCTCCATACAAAATTTGAAATATCGCACCTCTCATACATGATTTGCGTATAATTTCTTTATCGGGTGGACAATCGGAATATGTGAAACTATATTCCGTCTAATTCAGGTAGAAAAAAATTTCGATTTTTTTTTACAAATTAGCAAAGGGGTACCCTTTGCTGTTTTCTCGCCGGAAATATACAAAAAAATTGTTTGCTCCAATTCTTGGATTATTGTACCAATTGTGAATGGTTATTTAATTTTGAATAGAGATCCGTTTAAATTGGATCAAAACATCGTTCGGTTTCCAGTGATCGACGATTGAAGCTTTAACATAATCGTCTGATTAAATTTCATACTCTCCATACAAAATTTGAAATATCGCACCTCTCATACATGATTTGCGTATAATTTCTTTATCGGGTGGACAATCGGAATATGTGAAACTATATTCCGTCTAATTCAGGTAGAACAAAATTTCGATTTTTTTTTACAAATTAGCAAAGGGGTACCCCTTTGCTGTTTTCTCGCCGGAAATATACAAAAAAATTGTTTGCTCCAATTCTTGGATTATTGTACCAATTGTGAATGGTTATTTAATTTTGAATAGAGATCCGTTTAAATTGGATCAAAACATCGTTCGGTTTTCCAGTGATCGACGATTGAAGCTTTAACATAATCGTCTGATTAAATTTCATACTCTCCATACAAAATTTGAAATATCGCACCTCTCATACATGATTTGCGTATAATTTCTTTATCGGGTGGACAATCGGAATATGTGAAACTATATTCCGTCTAATTCAGGTAGAACAAAATTTCGATTTTTTTTTACAAATTAGCAAAGGGGTACCCCTTTGCTGTTTTCTCGCCGGAAATATACAAAAAAATTGTTTGCTCCAATTCTTGGATTATTGTACCAATTGTGAATGGTTATTTAATTTTGAATAGAGATCCGTTTAAATTGGATCAAAACATCGTTCGGTTTTCCAGTGATCGACGATTGAAGCTTTAACATAATCGTCTGATTAAATTTCATACTCTCCATACAAAATTTGAAATATCGCACCTCTCATACATGATTTGCGTATAATTTCTTTATCGGGTGGACAATCGGAATATGTGAAACTATATTCCGTCTAATTCAGGTAGAAAAAAATTTCGATTTTTTTTTACAAATTAGCAAAGGGGTACCCCTTTGCTGTTTTCTCGCCGGAAATATACAAAAAAATTGTTTGCTCCAATTCTTGGATTATTGTACCAATTGTGAATGGTTATTTAATTTTGAATAGAGATCCGTTTAAATTGGATCAAAACATCGTTCGGTTTTCCAGTAATCGACGATTGAAGCTTTAACATAATCGTCTGATTAAATTTCATACTCTCCATACAAAATTTGAAATATCGCACCTCTCATACATGATTTGCGTATAATTTCTTTATCGGGTGGACAATCGGAATATGTGAAACTATATTCCGTCTAATTCAGGTAGAAAAAAATTTCGATTTTTTTTTACAAATTAGCAAAGGGGTACCCCTTTGCTGTTTTCTCGCCGGAAATATACAAAAAAATTGTTTGCTCCAATTCTTGGATTATTGTACCAATTGTGAATGGTTATTTAATTTTGAATAGAGATCCGTTTAAATTGGATCAAAACATCGTTCGGTTTTCCAGTGATCGACGATTGAAGCTTTAACATAATCGTCTGATTAAATTTCATACTCTCCATACAAAATTTGAAATATCGCACCTCTCATACATGATTTGCGTATAATTTCTTTATCGGGTGGACAATCGGAATATGTGAAACTATATTCCGTCTAATTCAGGTAGAAAAAAATTTCGATTTTTTTTTACAAATTAGCAAAGGGGTACCCCTTTGCTGTTTTCTCGCCGGAAATATACAAAAAAATTGTTTGCTCCAATTCTTGGATTATTGTACCAATTGTGAATGGTTATTTAATTTTGAATAGAGATCCGTTTAAATTGGATCAAAACATCGTTCGGTTTTCCAGTGATCGACGATTGAAGCTTTAACATAATCGTCTGATTAAATTTCATACTCTCCATACAAAATTTGAAATATCGCACCTCTCATACATGATTTGCGTATAATTTCTTTATCGGGTGGACAATCGGAATATGTGAAACTATATTCCGTCTAATTCAGGTAGAACAAAATTTCGATTTTTTTTTACAAATTAGCAAAGGGGTACCCCTTTGCTGTTTTCTCGCCGGAAATATACAAAAAAATTGTTTGCTCCAATTCTTGGATTATTGTACCAATTGTGAATGGTTATTTAATTTTGAATAGAGATCCGTTTAAATTGGATCAAAACATCGTTCGGTTTTCCAGTGATCGACGATTGAAGCTTTAACATAATCGTCTGATTAAATTTCATACTCTCCATACAAAATTTGAAATATCGCACCTCTCATACATGATTTGCGTATAATTTCTTTATCGGGTGGACAATCGGAATATGTGAAACTATATTCCGTCTAATTCAGGTAGAAAAAAATTTCGATTTTTTTTTACAAATTAGCAAAGGGGTACCCCTTTGCTGTTTTCTCGCCGGAAATATACAAAAAAATTGTTTGCTCCAATTCTTGGATTATTGTACCAATTGTGAATGGTTATTTAATTTTGAATAGAGATCCGTTTAAATTGGATCAAAACATCGTTCGGTTTTCCAGTGATCGACGATTGAAGCTTTAACATAATCGTCTGATTAAATTTCATACTCTCCATACAAAATTTGAAATATCGCACCTCTCATACATGATTTGCGTATAATTTCTTTATCGGGTGGACAATCGGAATATGTGAAACTATATTCCGTCTAATTCAGGTAGAAAAAAATTTCGATTTTTTTTTACAAATTAGCAAAGGGGTACCCCTTTGCTGTTTTCTCGCCGGAAATATACAAAAAAATTGTTTGCTCCAATTCTTGGATTATTGTACCAATTGTGAATGGTTATTTAATTTTGAATAGAGATCCGTTTAAATTGGATCAAAACATCGTTCGGTTTTCCAGTGATCGACGATTGAAGCTTTAACATAATCGTCTGATTAAATTTCATACTCTCCATACAAAATTTGAAATATCGCACCTCTCATACATGATTTGCGTATAATTTCTTTATCGGGTGGACAATCGGAATATGTGAAACTATATTCCGTCTAATTCAGGTAGAAAAAAATTTCGATTTTTTTTTACAAATTAGCAAAGGGGTACCCCTTTGCTGTTTTCTCGCCGGAAATATACAAAAAAATTGTTTGCTCCAATTCTTGGATTATTGTACCAATTGTGAATGGTTATTTAATTTTGAATAGAGATCCGTTTAAATTGGATCAAAACATCGTTCGGTTTTCCAGTGATCGACGAAGGAAGCTTTAACATAATCGTCTGATTAAATTTCATACTCTCCATACAAAATTTGAAATATCGCACCTCTCATACATGATTTGCGTATAATTTCTTTATCGGGTGGACAATCGGAATATGTGAAACTATATTCCGTCTAATTCAGGTAGAACAAAATTTCGATTTTTTTTTACAAATTAGCAAAGGGGTACCCCTTTGCTGTTTTCTCGCCGGAAATATACAAAAAAATTGTTTGCTCCAATTCTTGGATTATTGTACCAATTGTGAATGGTTATTTAATTTTGAATAGAGATCCGTTTAAATTGGATCAAAACATCGTTCGGTTTTCCAGTGATCGACGATTGAAGCTTTAACATAATCGTCTGATTAAATTTCATACTCTCCATACAAAATTTGAAATATCGCACCTCTCATACATGATTTGCGTATAATTTCTTTATCGGGTGGACAATCGGAATATGTGAAACTATATTCCGTCTAATTCAGGTAGAAAAAAATTTCGATTTTTTTTTACAAATTAGCAAAGGGGTACCCCTTTGCTGTTTTCTCGCCGGAAATATACAAAAAAATTGTTTGCTCCAATTCTTGGATTATTGTACCAATTGTGAATGGTTATTTAATTTTGAATAGAGATCCGTTTAAATTGGATCAAAACATCGTTCGGTTTTCCAGTGATCGACGATTGAAGCTTTAACATAATCGTCTGATTAAATTTCATACTCTCCATACAAAATTTGAAATATCGCACCTCTCATACATGATTTGCGTATAATTTCTTTATCGGGTGGACAATCGGAATATGTGAAACTATATTCCGTCTAATTCAGGTAGAAAAAAATTTCGATTTTTTTTTACAAATTAGCAAAGGGGTACCCCTTTGCTGTTTTCTCGCCGGAAATATACAAAAAAATTGTTTGCTCCAATTCTTGGATTATTGTACCAATTGTGAATGGTTATTTAATTTTGAATAGAGATCCGTTTAAATTGGATCAAAACATCGTTCGGTTTTCCAGTAATCGACGATTGAAGCTTTAACATAATCGTCTGATTAAATTTCATACTCTCCATACAAAATTTGAAATATCGCACCTCTCATACATGATTTGCGTATAATTTCTTTATCGGGTGGACAATCGGAATATGTGAAACTATATTCCGTCTAATTCAGGTAGAAAAAAATTTCGATTTTTTTTTACAAATTAGCAAAGGGGTACCCCTTTGCTGTTTTCTCGCCGGAAATATACAAAAAAATTGTTTGCTCCAATTCTTGGATTATTGTACCAATTGTGAATGGTTATTTAATTTTGAATAGAGATCCGTTTAAATTGGATCAAAACATCGTTCGGTTTTCCAGTGATCGACGATTGAAGCTTTAACATAATCGTCTGATTAAATTTCATACTCTCCATACAAAATTTGAAATATCGCACCTCTCATACATGATTTGCGTATAATTTCTTTATCGGGTGGACAATCGGAATATGTGAAACTATATTCCGTCTAATTCAGGTAGAAAAAAATTTCGATTTTTTTTTACAAATTAGCAAAGGGGTACCCCTTTGCTGTTTTCTCGCCGGAAATATACAAAAAAATTGTTTGCTCCAATTCTTGGATTATTGTACCAATTGTGAATGGTTATTTAATTTTGAATAGAGATCCGTTTAAATTGGATCAAAACATCGTTCGGTTTTCCAGTAATCGACGATTGAAGCTTTAACATAATCGTCTGATTAAATTTCATACTCTCCATACAAAATTTGAAATATCGCACCTCTCATACATGATTTGCGTATAATTTCTTTATCGGGTGGACAATCGGAATATGTGAAACTATATTCCGTCTAATTCAGGTAGAAAAAAATTTCGATTTTTTTTTACAAATTAGCAAAGGGGTACCCCTTTGCTGTTTTCTCGCCGGAAATATACAAAAAAATTGTTTGCTCCAATTCTTGGATTATTGTACCAATTGTGAATGGTTATTTAATTTTGAATAGAGATCCGTTTAAATTGGATCAAAACATCGTTCGGTTTTCCAGTGATCGACGATTGAAGCTTTAACATAATCGTCTGATTAAATTTCATACTCTCCATACAAAATTTGAAATATCGCACCTCTCATACATGATTTGCGTATAATTTCTTTATCGGGTGGACAATCGGAATATGTGAAACTATATTCCGTCTAATTCAGGTAGAAAAAAATTTCGATTTTTTTTTACAAATTAGCAAAGGGGTACCCCTTTGCTGTTTTCTCGCCGGAAATATACAAAAAAATTGTTTGCTCCAATTCTTGGATTATTGTACCAATTGTGAATGGTTATTTAATTTTGAATAGAGATCCGTTTAAATTGGATCAAAACATCGTTCGGTTTTCCAGTGATCGACGATTGAAGCTTTAACATAATCGTCTGATTAAATTTCATACTCTCCATACAAAATTTGAAATATCGCACCTCTCATACATGATTTGCGTATAATTTCTTTATCGGGTGGACAATCGGAATATGTGAAACTATATTCCGTCTAATTCAGGTAGAAAAAAATTTCGATTTTTTTTTACAAATTAGCAAAGGGGTACCCCTTTGCTGTTTTCTCGCCGGAAATATACAAAAAAATTGTTTGCTCCAATTCTTGGATTATTGTACCAATTGTGAATGGTTATTTAATTTTGAATAGAGATCCGTTTAAATTGGATCAAAACATCGTTCGGTTTTCCAGTGATCGACGATTGAAGCTTTAACAAAATCGTCTGATTAAATTTCATACTCTCCATACAAAATTTGAAATATCGCACCTCTCATACATGATTTGCGTATAATTTCTTTATCGGGTGGACAATCGGAATATGTGAAACTATATTCCGTCTAATTCAGGTAGAAAAAAATTTCGATTTTTTTTTACAAATTAGCAAAGGGGTACCCCTTTGCTGTTTTCTCGCCGGAAATATACAAAAAAATTGTTTGCTCCAATTCTTGGATTATTGTACCAATTGTGAATGGTTATTTAATTTTGAATAGAGATCCGTTTAAATTGGATCAAAACATCGTTCGGTTTTCCAGTGATCGACGATTGAAGCTTTAACATAATCGTCTGATTAAATTTCATACTCTCCATACAAAATTTGAAATATCGCACCTCTCATACATGATTTGCGTATAATTTCTTTATCGGGTGGACAATCGGAATATGTGAAACTATATTCCGTCTAATTCAGGTAGAACAAAATTTCGATTTTTTTTTACAAATTAGCAAAGGGGTACCCCTTTGCTGTTTTCTCGCCGGAAATATACAAAAAAATTGTTTGCTCCAATTCTTGGATTATTGTACCAATTGTGAATGGTTATTTAATTTTGAATAGAGATCCGTTTAAATTGGATCAAAACATCGTTCGGTTTTCCAGTGATCGACGATTGAAGCTTTAACATAATCGTCTGATTAAATTTCATACTCTCCATACAAAATTTGAAATATCGCACCTCTCATACATGATTTGCGTATAATTTCTTTATCGGGTGGACAATCGGAATATGTGAAACTATATTCCGTCTAATTCAGGTAGAAAAAAATTTCGATTTTTTTTTACAAATTAGCAAGGGGGTACCCCTTTGCTGTTTTCTCGCCGGAAATATACAAAAAAATTGTTTGCTCCAATTCTTGGATTATTGTACCAATTGTGAATGGTTATTTAATTTTGAATAGAGATCCGTTTAAATTGGATCAAAACATCGTTCGGTTTTCCAGTGATCGACGATTGAAGCTTTAACATAATCGTCTGATTAAATTTCATACTCTCCATACAAAATTTGAAATATCGCACCTCTCATACATGATTTGCGTATAATTTCTTTATCGGGTGGACAATCGGAATATGTGAAACTATATTCCGTCTAATTCAGGTAGAAAAAAATTTCGATTTTTTTTTACAAATTAGCAAAGGGGTACCCCTTTGCTGTTTTCTCGCCGGAAATATACAAAAAAATTGTTTGCTCCAATTCTTGGATTATTGTACCAATTGTGAATGGTTATTTAATTTTGAATAGAGATCCGTTTAAATTGGATCAAAACATCGTTCGGTTTTCCAGTAATCGACGATTGAAGCTTTAACATAATCGTCTGATTAAATTTCATACTCTCCATACAAAATTTGAAATATCGCACCTCTCATACATGATTTGCGTATAATTTCTTTATCGGGTGGACAATCGGAATATGTGAAACTATATTCCGTCTAATTCAGGTAGAAAAAAATTTCGATTTTTTTTTACAAATTAGCAAAGGGGTACCCCTTTGCTGTTTTCTCGCCGGAAATATACAAAAAAATTGTTTGCTCCAATTCTTGGATTATTGTACCAATTGTGAATGGTTATTTAATTTTGAATAGAGATCCGTTTAAATTGGATCAAAACATCGTTCGGTTTTCCAGTGATCGACGATTGAAGCTTTAACATAATCGTCTGATTAAATTTCATACTCTCCATACAAAATTTGAAATATCGCACCTCTCATACATGATTTGCGTATAATTTCTTTATCGGGTGGACAATCGGAATATGTGAAACTATATTCCGTCTAATTCAGGTAGAAAAAAATTTCGATTTTTTTTTACAAATTAGCAAAGGGGTACCCCTTTGCTGTTTTCTCGCCGGAAATATACAAAAAAATTGTTTGCTCCAATTCTTGGATTATTGTACCAATTGTGAATGGTTATTTAATTTTGAATAGAGATCCGTTTAAATTGGATCAAAACAGCGTTCGGTTTTCCAGTAATCGACGATTGAAGCTTTAACATAATCGTCTGATTAAATTTCATACTCTCCATACAAAATTTGAAATATCGCACCTCTCATACATGATTTGCGTATAATTTCTTTATCGGGTGGACAATCGGAATATGTGAAACTATATTCCGTCTAATTCAGGTAGAAAAAAATTTCGATTTTTTTTTACAAATTAGCAAAGGGGTACCCCTTTGCTGTTTTCTCGCCGGAAATATACAAAAAAATTGTTTGCTCCAATTCTTGGATTATTGTACCAATTGTGAATGGTTATTTAATTTTGAATAGAGATCCGTTTAAATTGGATCAAAACATCGTTCGGTTTTCCAGTGATCGACGATTGAAGCTTTAACATAATCGTCTGATTAAATTTCATACTCTCCATACAAAATTTGAAATATCGCACCTCTCATACATGATTTGCGTATAATTTCTTTATCGGGTGGACAATCGGAATATGTGAAACTATATTCCGTCTAATTCAGGTAGAACAAAATTTCGATTTTTTTTTACAAATTAGCAAAGGGGTACCCCTTTGCTGTTTTCTCGCCGGAAATATACAAAAAAATTGTTTGCTCCAATTCTTGGATTATTGTACCAATTGTGAATGGTTATTTAATTTTGAATAGAGATCCGTTTAAATTGGATCAAAACATCGTTCGGTTTTCCAGTAATCGACGATTGAAGCTTTAACATAATCGTCTGATTAAATTTCATACTCTCCATACAAAATTTGAAATATCGCACCTCTCATACATGATTTGCGTATAATTTCTTTATCGGGTGGACAATCGGAATATGTGAAACTATATTCCGTCTAATTCAGGTAGAAAAAAATTTCGATTTTTTTTTACAAATTAGCAAAGGGGTACCCCTTTGCTGTTTTCTCGCCGGAAATATACAAAAAAATTGTTTGCTCCAATTCTTGGATTATTGTACCAATTGTGAATGGTTATTTAATTTTGAATAGAGATCCGTTTAAATTGGATCAAAACATCGTTCGGTTTTCCAGTAATCGACGATTGAAGCTTTAACATAATCGTCTGATTAAATTTCATACTCTCCATACAAAATTTGAAATATCGCACCTCTCATACATGATTTGCGTATAATTTCTTTATCGGGTGGACAATCGGAATATGTGAAACTATATTCCGTCTAATTCAGGTAGAAAAAAATTTCGATTTTTTTTTACAAATTAGCAAAGGGGTACCCCTTTGCTGTTTTCTCGCCGGAAATATACAAAAAAATTGTTTGCTCCAATTCTTGGATTATTGTACCAATTGTGAATGGTTATTTAATTTTGAATAGAGATCCGTTTAAATTGGATCAAAACATCGTTCGGTTTTCCAGTGATCGACGATTGAAGCTTTAACATAATCGTCTGATTAAATTTCATACTCTCCATACAAAATTTGAAATATCGCACCTCTCATACATGATTTGCGTATAATTTCTTTATCGGGTGGACAATCGGAATATGTGAAACTATATTCCGTCTAATTCAGGTAGAACAAAATTTCGATTTTTTTTTACAAATTAGCAAAGGGGTACCCCTTTGCTGTTTTCTCGCCGGAAATATACAAAAAAATTGTTTGCTCCAATTCTTGGATTATTGTACCAATTGTGAATGGTTATTTAATTTTGAATAGAGATCCGTTTAAATTGGATCAAAACATCGTTCGGTTTTCCAGTAATCGACGATTGAAGCTTTAACATAATCGTCTGATTAAATTTCATACTCTCCATACAAAATTTGAAATATCGCACCTCTCATACATGATTTGCGTATAATTTCTTTATCGGGTGGACAATCGGAATATGTGAAACTATATTCCGTCTAATTCAGGTAGAAAAAAATTTCGATTTTTTTTTACAAATTAGCAAAGGGGTACCCCTTTGCTGTTTTCTCGCCGGAAATATACAAAACAATTGTTTGCTCCAATTCTTGGATTATTGTACCAATTGTGAATGGTTATTTAATTTTGAATAGAGATCCGTTTAAATTGGATCAAAAGATCGTTCGGTTTTCCAGTGATCGACGATTGAAGCTTTAACATAATCGTCTGATTAAATTTCATACTCTCCATACAAAATTTGAAATATCGCACCTCTCATACATGATTTGCGTATAATTTCTTTATCGGGTGGACAATCGGAATATGTGAAACTATATTCCGTCTAATTCAGGTAGAAAAAAATTTCGATTTTTTTTTACAAATTAGCAAAGGGGTACCCCTTTGCTGTTTTCTCGCCGGAAATATACAAAAAAATTGTTTGCTCCAATTCTTGGATTATTGTACCAATTGTGAATGGTTATTTAATTTTGAATAGAGATCCGTTTAAATTGGATCAAAACATCGTTCGGTTTTCCAGTGATCGACGATTGAAGCTTTAACATAATCGTCTGATTAAATTTCATACTCTCCATACAAAATTTGAAATATCGCACCTCTCATACATGATTTGCGTATAATTTCTTTATCGGGTGGACAATCGGAATATGTGAAACTATATTCCGTCTAATTCAGGTAGAAAAAAATTTCGATTTTTTTTTACAAATTAGCAAAGGGGTACCCCTTTGCTGTTTTCTCGCCGGAAATATACAAAAAAATTGTTTGCTCCAATTCTTGGATTATTGTACCAATTGTGAATGGTTATTTAATTTTGAATAGAGATCCGTTTAAATTGGATCAAAACATCGTTCGGTTTTCCAGTGATCGACGATTGAAGCTTTAACATAATCGTCTGATTAAATTTCATACTCTCCATACAAAATTTGAAATATCGCACCTCTCATACATGATTTGCGTATAATTTCTTTATCGGGTGGACAATCGGAATATGTGAAACTATATTCCGTCTAATTCAGGTAGAAAAAAATTTCGATTTTTTTTTACAAATTAGCAAAGGGGTACCCCTTTGCTGTTTTCTCGCCGGAAATATACAAAAAAATTGTTTGCTCCAATTCTTGGATTATTGTACCAATTGTGAATGGTTATTTAATTTTGAATAGAGATCCGTTTAAATTGGATCAAAACATCGTTCGGTTTTCCAGTGATCGACGATTGAAGCTTTAACATAATCGTCTGATTAAATTTCATACTCTCCATACAAAATTTGAAATATCGCACCTCTCATACATGATTTGCGTATAATTTCTTTATCGGGTGGACAATCGGAATATGTGAAACTATATTCCGTCTAATTCAGGTAGAAAAAAATTTCGATTTTTTTTTACAAATTAGCAAAGGGGTACCCCTTTGCTGTTTTCTCGCCGGAAATATACAAAAAAATTGTTTGCTCCAATTCTTGGATTATTGTACCAATTGTGAATGGTTATTTAATTTTGAATAGAGATCCGTTTAAATTGGATCAAAACATCGTTCGGTTTTCCAGTGATCGACGATTGAAGCTTTAACATAATCGTCTGATTAAATTTCATACTCTCCATACAAAATTTGAAATATCGCACCTCTCATACATGATTTGCGTATAATTTCTTTATCGGGTGGACAATCGGAATATGTGAAACTATATTCCGTCTAATTCAGGTAGAAAAAAATTTCGATTTTTTTTTACAAATTAGCAAAGGGGTACGTACCCCTTTGCTGTTTTCTCGCCGGAAATATACAAAAAAATTGTTTGCTCCAATTCTTGGATTATTGTACCAATTGTGAATGGTTATTTAATTTTGAATAGAGATCCGTTTAAATTGGATCAAAACATCGTTCGGTTTTCCAGTGATCGACGATTGAAGCTTTAACATAATCGTCTGATTAAATTTCATACTCTCCATACAAAATTTGAAATATCGCACCTCTCATACATGATTTGCGTATAATTTCTTTATCGGGTGGACAATCGGAATATGTGAAACTATATTCCGTCTAATTCAGGTAGAAAAAAATTTCGATTTTTTTTTACAAATTAGCAAAGGGGTACCCCTTTGCTGTTTTCTCGCCGGAAATATACAAAAAAATTGTTTGCTCCAATTCTTGGATTATTTTACCAATTGTGAATGGTTATTTAATTTTGAATAGAGATCCGTTTAAATTGGATCAAAACATCGTTCGGTTTTCCAGTGATCGACGATTGAAGCTTTAACATAATCGTCTGATTAAATTTCATACTCTCCATACAAAATTTGAAATATCGCACCTCTCATACATGATTTGCGTATAATTTCTTTATCGGGTGGACAATCGGAATATGTGAAACTATATTCCGTCTAATTCAGGTAGAAAAAAATTTCGATTTTTTTTTACAAATTAGCAAAGGGGTACCCCTTTGCTGTTTTCTCGCCGGAAATATACAAAAAAATTGTTTGCTCCAATTCTTGGATTATTGTACCAATTGTGAATGGTTATTTAATTTTGAATAGAGATCCGTTTAAATTGGATCAAAACATCGTTCGGTTTTCCAGTAATCGACGATTGAAGCTTTAACATAATCGTCTGATTAAATTTCATACTCTCCATACAAAATTTGAAATATCGCACCTCTCATACATGATTTGCGTATAATTTCTTTATCGGGTGGACAATCGGAATATGTGAAACTATATTCCGTCTAATTCAGGTAGAAAAAAATTTCGGTTTTTTTTTACAAATTAGCAAAGGGGTACCCCTTTGCTGTTTTCTCGCCGGAAATATACAAAAAAATTGTTTGCTCCAATTCTTGGATTATTGTACCAATTGTGAATGGTTATTTAATTTTGAATAGAGATCCGTTTAAATTGGATCAAAACATCGTTCGGTTTTCCAGTGATCGACGATTGAAGCTTTAACATAATCGTCTGATTAAATTTCATACTCTCCATACAAAATTTGAAATATCGCACCTCTCATACATGATTTGCGTATAATTTCTTTATCGGGTGGACAATCGGAATATGTGAAACTATATTCCGTCTAATTCAGGTAGAAAAAAATTTCGATTTTTTTTTACAAATTAGCAAAGGGGTACCCCTTTGCTGTTTTCTCGCCGGAAATATACAAAAAAATTGTTTGCTCCAATTCTTGGATTATTGTACCAATTGTGAATGGTTATTTAATTTTGAATAGAGATCCGGTTAAATTGGATCAAAACATCGTTCGGTTTTCCAGTGATCGACGATTGAAGCTTTAACATAATCGTCTGATTAAATTTCATACTCTCCATACAAAATTTGAAATATCGCACCTCTCATACATGATTTGCGTATAATTTCTTTATCGGGTGGACAATCGGAATATGTGAAACTATATTCCGTCTAATTCAGGTAGAAAAAAATTTCGATTTTTTTTTACAAATTAGCAAAGGGGTACCCCTTTGCTGTTTTCTCGCCGGAAATATACAAAAAAATTGTTTGCTCCAATTCTTGGATTATTGTACCAATTGTGAATGGTTATTTAATTTTGAATAGAGATCCGTTTAAATTGGATCAAAACATCGTTCGGTTTTCCAGTGATCGACGATTGAAGCTTTAACATAATCGTCTGATTAAATTTCATACTCTCCATACAAAATTTGAAATATCGCACCTCTCATACATGATTTGCGTATAATTTCTTTATCGGGTGGACAATCGGAATATGTGAAACTATATTCCGTCTAATTCAGGTAGAAAAAAATTTCGATTTTTTTTTACAAATTAGCAAAGGGGTACCCCTTTGCTGTTTTCTCGCCGGAAATATACAAAAAAATTGTTTGCTCCAATTCTTGGATTATTGTACCAATTGTGAATGGTTATTTAATTTTGAATAGAGATCCGTTTAAATTGGATCAAAACATCGTTCGGTTTTCCAGTGATCGACGATTGAAGCTTTAACATAATCGTCTGATTAAATTTCATACTCTCCATACAAAATTTGAAATATCGCACCTCTCATACATGATTTGCGTATAATTTCTTTATCGGGTGGACAATCGGAATATGTGAAACTATATTCCGTCTAATTCAGGTAGAAAAAAATTTCGATTTTTTTTTACAAATTAGCAAAGGGGTACCCCTTTGCTGTTTTCTCGCCGGAAATATACAAAAAAATTGTTTGCTCCAATTCTTGGATTATTGTACCAATTGTGAATGGTTATTTAATTTTGAATAGAGATCCGTTTAAATTGGATCAAAACATCGTTCGGTTTTCCAGTGATCGACGATTGAAGCTTTAACATAATCGTCTGATTAAATTTCATACTCTCCATACAAAATTTGAAATATCGCACCTCTCATACATGATTTGCGTATAATTTCTTTATCGGGTGGACAATCGGAATATGTGAAACTATATTCCGTCTAATTCAGGTAGAAAAAAATTTCGATTTTTTTTTACAAATTAGCAAAGGGGTACCCCTTTGCTGTTTTCTCGCCGGAAATATACAAAAAAATTGTTTGCTCCAATTCTTGGATTATCAAAACATCGTTCGGTTTTCCAGTAATCGACGATTGAAGCTTTAACATAATCGTCTGATTAAATTTCATACTCTCCATACAAAATTTGAAATATCGCACCTCTCATACATGATTTGCGTATAATTTCTTTATCGGGTGGACAATCGGAATATGTGAAACTATATTCCGTCTAATTCAGGTAGAAAAAAATTTCGATTTTTTTTACAAATTAGCAAAGGGGTACCCCTTTGCTGTTTTCTCGCCGGAAATATACAAAAAAATTGTTTGCTCCAATTCTTGGATTATTGTACCAATTGTGAATGGTTATTTAATTTTGAATAGAGATCCGTTTAAATTGGATCAAAACATCGTTCGGTTTTCCAGTGATCGACGATTGAAGCTTTAACATAATCGTCTGATTAAATTTCATACTCTCCATACAAAATTTGAAATATCGCACCTCTCATACATGATTTGCGTATAATTTCTTTATCGGGTGGACAATCGGAATATGTGAAACTATATTCCGTCTAATTCAGGTAGAAAAAAATTTCGATTTTTTTTTACAAATTAGCAAAGGGGTACCCCTTTGCTGTTTTCTCGCCGGAAATATACAAAAAAATTGTTTGCTCCAATTCTTGGATTATTGTACCAATTGTGAATGGTTATTTAATTTTGAATAGAGATCCGTTTAAATTGGATCAAAACATCGTTCGGTTTTCCAGTAATCGACGATTGAAGCTTTAACATAATCGTCTGATTAAATTTCATACTCTCCATACAAAATTTGAAATATCGCACCTCTCATACATGATTTGCGTATAATTTCTTTATCGGGTGGACAATCGGAATATGTGAAACTATATTCCGTCTAATTCAGGTAGAAAAAAATTTCGATTTTTTTTTACAAATTAGCAAAGGGGTACCCCTTTGCTGTTTTCTCGCCGGAAATATACAAAAAAATTGTTTGCTCCAATTCTTGGATTATTGTACCAATTGTGAATGGTTATTTAATTTTGAATAGAGATCCGTTTAAATTGGATCAAAACATCGTTCGGTTTTCCAGTGATCGACGATTGAAGCTTTAACATAATCGTCTGATTAAATTTCATACTCTCCATACAAAATTTGAAATATCGCACCTCTCATACATGATTTGCGTATAATTTCTTTATCGGGTGGACAATCGGAATATGTGAAACTATATTCCGTCTAATTCAGGTAGAAAAAAATTTCGATTTTTTTTTACAAATTAGCAAAGGGGTACCCCTTTGCTGTTTTCTCGCCGGAAATATACAAAAAAATTGTTTGCTCCAATTCTTGGATTATTGTACCAATTGTGAATGGTTATTTAATTTTGAATAGAGATCCGTTTAAATTGGATCAAAACATCGTTCGGTTTTCCAGTGATCGACGATTGAAGCTTTAACATAATCGTCTGATTAAATTTCATACTCTCCATACAAAATTTGAAATATCGCACCTCTCATACATGATTTGCGTATAATTTCTTTATCGGGTGGACAATCGGAATATGTGAAACTATATTCCGTCTAATTCAGGTAGAAAAAAATTTCGATTTTTTTTTACAAATTAGCAAAGAGGTACCCCTTTGCTGTTTTCTCGCCGGAAATATACAAAAAAATTGTTTGCTCCAATTCTTGGATTATTGTACCAATTGTGAATGGTTATTTAATTTTGAATAGAGATCCGTTTAAATTGGATCAAAACATCGTTCGGTTTTCCAGTAATCGACGATTGAAGCTTTAACATAATCGTCTGATTAAATTTCATACTCTCCATACAAAATTTGAAATATCGCACCTCTCATACATGATTTGCGTATAATTTCTTTATCGGGTGGACAATCGGAATATGTGAAACTATATTCCGTCTAATTCAGGTAGAAAAAAATTTCGATTTTTTTTTACAAATTAGCAAAGGGGTACCCCTTTGCTGTTTTCTCGCCGGAAATATACAAAAAAATTGTTTGCTCCAATTCTTGGATTATTGTACCAATTGTGAATGGTTATTTAATTTTGAATAGAGATCCGTTTAAATTGGATCAAAACATCGTTCGGTTTTCCAGTGATCGACGATTGAAGCTTTAACATAATCGTCTGATTAAATTTCATACTCTCCATACAAAATTTGAAATATCGCACCTCTCATACATGATTTGCGTATAATTTCTTTATCGGGTGGACAATCGGAATATGTGAAACTATATTCCGTCTAATTCAGGTAGAAAAAAATTTCGATTTTTTTTTACAAATTAGCAAAGGGGTACCCCTTTGCTGTTTTCTCGCCGGAAATATACAAAAAAATTGTTTGCTCCAATTCTTGGATTATTGTACCAATTGTGAATGGTTATTTAATTTTGAATAGAGATCCGTTTAAATTGGATCAAAACATCGTTCGGTTTTCCAGTGATCGACGATTGAAGCTTTAACATAATCGTCTGATTAAATTTCATACTCTCCATACAAAATTTGAAATATCGCACCTCTCATACATGATTTGCGTATAATTTCTTTATCGGGTGGACAATCGGAATATGTGAAACTATATTCCGTCTAATTCAGGTAGAAAAAAATTTCGATTTTTTTTTACAAATTAGCAAAGGGGTACCCCTTTGCTGTTTTCTCGCCGGAAATATACAAAAAAATTGTTTGCTCCAATTCTTGGATTATTGTACCAATTGTGAATGGTTATTTAATTTTGAATAGAGATCCGTTTAAATTGGATCAAAACATCGTTCGGTTTTCCAGTGATCGACGATTGAAGCTTTAACATAATCGTCTGATTAAATTTCATACTCTCCATACAAAATTTGAAATATCGCACCTCTCATACATGATTTGCGTATAATTTCTTTATCGGGTGGACAATCGGAATATGTGAAACTATATTCCGTCTAATTCAGGTAGAAAAAAATTTCGATTTTTTTTTACAAATTAGCAAAGGGGTACCCCTTTGCTGTTTTCTCGCCGGAAATATACAAAAAAATTGTTTGCTCCAATTCTTGGATTATTGTACCAATTGTGAATGGTTATTTAATTTTGAATAGAGATCCGTTTAAATTGGATCAAAACATCGTTCGGTTTTCCAGTGATCGACGATTGAAGCTTTAACATAATCGTCTGATTAAATTTCATACTCTCCATACAAAATTTGAAATATCGCACCTCTCATACATGATTTGCGTATAATTTCTTTATCGGGTGGACAATCGGAATATGTGAAACTATATTCCGTCTAATTCAGGTAGAAAAAAATTTCGATTTTTTTTTACAAATTAGCAAAGGGGTACCCCTTTGCTGTTTTCTCGCCGGAAATATACAAAAAAATTGTTTGCTCCAATTCTTGGATTATTGTACCAATTGTGAATGGTTATTTAATTTTGAATAGAGATCCGTTTAAATTGGATCAAAACATCGTTCGGTTTTCCAGTGATCGACGATTGAAGCTTTAACATAATCGTCTGATTAAATTTCATACTCTCCATACAAAATTTGAAATATCGCACCTCTCATACATGATTTGCGTATAATTTCTTTATCGGGTGGACAATCGGAATATGTGAAACTATATTCCGTCTAATTCAGGTAGAAAAAAATTTCGATTTTTTTTTACAAATTAGCAAAGGGGTACCCCTTTGCTGTTTTCTCGCCGGAAATATACAAAAAAATTGTTTGCTCCAATTCTTGGATTATTGTACCAATTGTGAATGGTTATTTAATTTTGAATAGAGATCCGTTTAAATTGGATCAAAACATCGTTCGGTTTTCCAGTAATCGACGATTGAAGCTTTAACATAATCGTCTGATTAAATTTCATACTCTCCATACAAAATTTGAAATATCGCACCTCTCATACATGATTTGCGTATAATTTCTTTATGGGGTGGACAATCGGAATATGTGAAACTATATTCCGTCTAATTCAGGTAGAAAAAAATTTCGATTTTTTTTTACAAATTAGCAAAGGGGTACCCCTTTGCTGTTTTCTCGCCGGAAATATACAAAAAAATTGTTTGCTCCAATTCTTGGATTATCAAAACATCGTTCGGTTTTCCAGTAATCGACGATTGAAGCTTTAACATAATCGTCTGATTAAATTTCATACTCTCCATACAAAATTTGAAATATCGCACCTCTCATACATGATTTGCGTATAATTTCTTTATCGGGTGGACAATCGGAATATGTGAAACTATATTCCGTCTAATTCAGGTAGAAAAAAATTTCGATTTTTTTTACAAATTAGCAAAGGGGTACCCCTTTGCTGTTTTCTCGCCGGAAATATACAAAAAAATTGTTTGCTCCAATTCTTGGATTATTGTACCAATTGTGAATGGTTATTTAATTTTGAATAGAGATCCGTTTAAATTGGATCAAAACATCGTTCGGTTTTCCAGTGATCGACGATTGAAGCTTTAACATAATCGTCTGATTAAATTTCATACTCTCCATACAAAATTTGAAATATCGCACCTCTCATACATGATTTGCGTATAATTTCTTTATCGGGTGGACAATCGGAATATGTGAAACTATATTCCGTCTAATTCAGGTAGAAAAAAATTTCGATTTTTTTTTACAAATTAGCAAAGGGGTACCCCTTTGCTGTTTTCTCGCCGGAAATATACAAAAAAATTGTTTGCTCCAATTCTTGGATTATTGTACCAATTGTGAATGGTTATTTAATTTTGAATAGAGATCCGTTTAAATTGGATCAAAACATCGTTCGGTTTTCCAGTAATCGACGATTGAAGCTTTAACATAATCGTCTGATTAAATTTCATACTCTCCATACAAAATTTGAAATATCGCACCTCTCATACATGATTTGCGTATAATTTCTTTATCGGGTGGACAATCGGAATATGTGAAACTATATTCCGTCTAATTCAGGTAGAAAAAAATTTCGATTTTTTTTTACAAATTAGCAAAGGGGTACCCCTTTGCTGTTTTCTCGCCGGAAATATACAAAAAAATTGTTTGCTCCAATTCTTGGATTATTGTACCAATTGTGAATGGTTATTTAATTTTGAATAGAGATCCGTTTAAATTGGATCAAAACATCGTTCGGTTTTCCAGTGATCGACGATTGAAGCTTTAACATAATCGTCTGATTAAATTTCATACTCTCCATACAAAATTTGAAATATCGCACCTCTCATACATGATTTGCGTATAATTTCTTTATCGGGTGGACAATCGGAATATGTGAAACTATATTCCGTCTAATTCAGGTAGAAAAAAATTTCGATTTTTTTTTACAAATTAGCAAAGGGGTACCCCTTTGCTGTTTTCTCGCCGGAAATATACAAAAAAATTGTTTGCTCCAATTCTTGGATTATTGTACCAATTGTGAATGGTTATTTAATTTTGAATAGAGATCCGTTTAAATTGGATCAAAACATCGTTCGGTTTTCCAGTGATCGACGATTGAAGCTTTAACATAATCGTCTGATTAAATTTCATACTCTCCATACAAAATTTGAAATATCGCACCTCTCATACATGATTTGCGTATAATTTCTTTATCGGGTGGACAATCGGAATATGTGAAACTATATTCCGTCTAATTCAGGTAGAAAAAAATTTCGATTTTTTTTTACAAATTAGCAAAGGGGTACCCCTTTGCTGTTTTCTCGCCGGAAATATACAAAAAAATTGTTTGCTCCAATTCTTGGATTATTGTACCAATTGTGAATGGTTATTTAATTTTGAATAGAGATCCGTTTAAATTGGATCAAAACATCGTTCGGTTTTCCAGTAATCGACGATTGAAGCTTTAACATAATCGTCTGATTAAATTTCATACTCTCCATACAAAATTTGAAATATCGCACCTCTCATACATGATTTGCGTATAATTTCTTTATGGGGTGGACAATCGGAATATGTGAAACTATATTCCGTCTAATTCAGGTAGAAAAAAATTTCGATTTTTTTTTACAAATTAGCAAAGGGGTACCCCTTTGCTGTTTTCTCGCCGGAAATATACAAAAAAATTGTTTGCTCCAATTCTTGGATTATTGTACCAATTGTGAATGGTTATTTAATTTTGAATAGAGATCCGTTTAAATTGGATCAAAACATCGTTCGGTTTTCCAGTGATCGACGATTGAAGCTTTAACATAATCGTCTGATTAAATTTCATACTCTCCATACAAAATTTGAAATATCGCACCTCTCATACATGATTTGCGTATAATTTC
Organism: Nephrotoma guestfalica; assembly: GCA_963691935.1. Classification (NCBI taxonomy): domain Eukaryota; kingdom Metazoa; phylum Arthropoda; class Insecta; order Diptera; family Tipulidae; genus Nephrotoma; species Nephrotoma guestfalica. The sequence goes on along the minus strand of OY829914.1, from coordinate 200,293,297 downwards.
TTTATCGGGTGGACAATCGGAATATGTGAAACTATATTCCGTCTAATTCAGGTAGAAAAAAATTTCGATTTTTTTTTACAAATTAGCAAAGGGGTACCCCTTTGCTGTTTTCTCGCCGGAAATATACAAAAAAATTGTTTGCTCCAATTCTTGGATTATTGTACCAATTGTGAATGGTTATTTAATTTTGAATAGAGATCCGTTTAAATTGGATCAAAACATCGTTCGGTTTTCCAGTGATCGACGATTGAAGCTTTAACATAATCGTCTGATTAAATTTCATACTCTCCATACAAAATTTGAAATATCGCACCTCTCATACATGATTTGCGTATAATTTCTTTATCGGGTGGACAATCGGAATATGTGAAACTATATTCCGTCTAATTCAGGTAGAAAAAAATTTCGATTTTTTTTTACAAATTAGCAAAGGGGTACCCCTTTGCTGTTTTCTCGCCGGAAATATACAAAAAAATTGTTTGCTCCAATTCTTGGATTATTGTACCAATTGTGAATGGTTATTTAATTTTGAATAGAGATCCGTTTAAATTGGATCAAAACATCGTTCGGTTTTCCAGTGATCGACGATTGAAGCTTTAACATAATCGTCTGATTAAATTTCATACTCTCCATACAAAATTTGAAATATCGCACCTCTCATACATGATTTGCGTATAATTTCTTTATCGGGTGGACAATCGGAATATGTGAAACTATATTCCGTCTAATTCAGGTAGAAAAAAATTTCGATTTTTGCAAAGGGGTACCCCTTTGCTGTTTTCTCGCCGGAAATATACAAAAAAATTGTTTGCTCCAATTCTTGGATTATTGTACCAATTGTGAATGGTTATTTAATTTTGAATAGAGATCCGTTTAAATTGGATCAAAACATCGTTCGGTTTTCCAGTAATCGACGATTGAAGCTTTAACATAATCGTCTGATTAAATTTCATACTCTCCATACAAAATTTGAAATATCGCACCTCTCATACATGATTTGCGTATAATTTCTTTATCGGGTGGACAATCGGAATATGTGAAACTATATTCCGTCTAATTCAGGTAGAAAAAAATTTCGATTTTTTTTTACAAATTAGCAAAGGGGTACCCCTTTGCTGTTTTCTCGCCGGAAATATACAAAAAAATTGTTTGCTCCAATTCTTGGATTATTGTACCAATTGTGAATGGTTATTTAATTTTGAATAGAGATCCGTTTAAATTGGATCAAAACATCGTTCGGTTTTCCAGTGATCGACGATTGAAGCTTTAACATAATCGTCTGATTAAATTTCATACTCTCCATACAAAATTTGAAATATCGCACCTCTCATACATGATTTGCGTATAATTTCTTTATCGGGTGGACAATCGGAATATGTGAAACTATATTCCGTCTAATTCAGGTAGAAAAAAATTTCGATTTTTTTTTACAAATTAGCAAAGGGGTACCCCTTTGCTGTTTTCTCGCCGGAAATATACAAAAAAATTGTTTGCTCCAATTCTTGGATTATTGTACCAATTGTGAATGGTTATTTAATTTTGAATAGAGATCCGTTTAAATTGGATCAAAACATCGTTCGGTTTTCCAGTAATCGACGATTGAAGCTTTAACATAATCGTCTGATTAAATTTCATACTCTCCATGCAAAATTTGAAATATCGCACCTCTCATACATGATTTGCGTATAATTTCTTTATCGGGTGGACAATCGGAATATGTGAAACTATATTCCGTCTAATTCAGGTAGAAAAAAATTTCGATTTTTTTTTACAAATTAGCAAAGGGGTACCCCTTTGCTGTTTTCTCGCCGGAAATATACAAAAAAATTGTTTGCTCCAATTCTTGGATTATTGTACCAATTGTGAATGGTTATTTAATTTTGAATAGAGATCCGTTTAAATTGGATCAAAACATCGTTCGGTTTTCCAGTAATTGACGATTGAAGCTTTAACATAATCGTCTGATTAAATTTCATACTCTCCATACAAAATTTGAAATGTCGCACCTCTCTTACATGATTTGCGTATAATTTCTTTATCGGGTGGACAATCGGAATATGTGAAACTATATTCCGTCTAATTCAGGTAGAAAAAAATTTCGATTTTTTTTTTACAAATTAGCGAAGGGGTACCCCTTTGCTGTTTTCTCGCCGGAAATATACAAAAAAATTGTTTGCTCCAATTCTTGGATTATTGTACCAATTGTGAATGGTTATTTAATTTTGAATAGAGATCCGTTTAAATTGGATCAAAACATCGTTCGGTTTTCCAGTAATCGACGATTGAAGCTTTAACATAATCGTCTGATTAAATTTCATACTCTCCATACAAAATTTGAAATATCGCACCTCTCATACATGATTTGCGTATAATTTCTTTATCGGGTGGACAATCGGAATATGTGAAACTATATTCCGTCTAATTCAGGTAGAAAAAAATTTCGATTTTTTTTTACAAATTAGCAAAGGGGTACCCCTTTGCTGTTTTCTCGCCGGAAATATACAAAAAAATTGTTTGCTCCAATTCTTGGATTATTGTACCAATTGTGAATGGTTATTTAATTTTGAATAGAGATCCGTTTAAATTGGATCAAAACATCGTTCGGTTTTCCAGTGATCGACGATTGAAGCTTTAACATAATCGTCTGATTAAATTTCATACTCTCCATACAAAATTTGAAATATCGCACCTCTCATACATGATTTGCGTATAATTTCTTTATCGGGTGGACAATCGGAATATGTGAAACTATATTCCGTCTAATTCAGGTAGAAAAAAATTTCGATTTTTTTTTACAAATTAGCAAAGGGGTACCCCTTTGCTGTTTTCTCGCCGGAAATATACAAAAAAATTGTTTGCTCCAATTCTTGGATTATTGTACCAATTGTGAATGGTTATTTAATTTTGAATAGAGATCCGTTTAAATTGGATCAAAACATCGTTCGGTTTTCCAGTAATCGACGATTGAAGCTTTAACATAATCGTCTGATTAAATTTCATACTCTCCATGCAAAATTTGAAATATCGCACCTCTCATACATGATTTGCGTATAATTTCTTTATCGGGTGGACAATCGGAATATGTGAAACTATATTCCGTCTAATTCAGGTAGAAAAAAATTTCGATTTTTTTTACAAATTAGCAAAGGGGTACCCCTTTGCTGTTTTCTCGCCGGAAATATACAAAAAAATTGTTTGCTCCAATTCTTGGATTATTGTACCAATTGTGAATGGTTATTTAATTTTGAATAGAGATCCGTTTAAATTGGATCAAAACATCGTTCGGTTTTCCAGTAATTGACGATTGAAGCTTTAACATAATCGTCTGATTAAATTTCATACTCTCCATACAAAATTTGAAATGTCGCACCTCTCTTACATGATTTGCGTATAATTTCTTTATCGGGTGGACAATCGGAATATGTGAAACTATATTCCGTCTAATTCAGGTAGAAAAAAATTTCGATTTTTTTTTACAAATTAGCGAAGGGGTACCCCTTTGCTGTTTTCTCGCCGGAAATATACAAAAAAATTGTTTGCTCCAATTCTTGGATTATTGTACCAATTGTGAATGGTTATTTAATTTTGAATAGAGATCCGTTTAAATTGGATCAAAACATCGTTCGGTTTTCCAGTAATCGACGATTGAAGCTTTAACATAATCGTCTGATTAAATTTCATACTCTCCATACAAAATTTGAAATATCGCACCTCTCATACATGATTTGCGTATAATTTCTTTATCGGGTGGACAATCGGAATATGTGAAACTATATTCCGTCTAATTCAGGTAGAAAAAAATTTCGATTTTTTTTTACAAATTAGCAAAGGGGTACCCCTTTGCTGTTTTCTCGCCGGAAATATACAAAAAAATTGTTTGCTCCAATTCTTGGATTATTGTACCAATTGTGAATGGTTATTTAATTTTGAATAGAGATCCGTTTAAATTGGATCAAAACATCGTTCGGTTTTCCAGTAATCGACGATTGAAGCTTTAACATAATCGTCTGATTAAATTTCATACTCTCCATGCAAAATTTGAAATATCGCACCTCTCATACATGATTTGCGTATAATTTCTTTATCGGGTGGACAATCGGAATATGTGAAACTATATTCCGTCTAATTCAGGTAGAAAAAAATTTCGATTTTTTTTACAAATTAGCAAAGGGGTACCCCTTTGCTGTTTTCTCGCCGGAAATATACAAAAAAATTGTTTGCTCCAATTCTTGGATTATTGTACCAATTGTGAATGGTTATTTAATTTTGAATAGAGATCCGTTTAAATTGGATCAAAACATCGTTCGGTTTTCCAGTAATTGACGATTGAAGCTTTAACATAATCGTCTGATTAAATTTCATACTCTCCATACAAAATTTGAAATGTCGCACCTCTCTTACATGATTTGCGTATAATTTCTTTATCGGGTGGACAATCGGAATATGTGAAACTATATTCCGTGTAATTCAGGTAGAAAAAAATTTCGATTTTTTTTTTTTCAAATTAGCAAAGGGGTACCCCTTTGCTGTTTTCTCGCCGGAAATATACAAAAAAATTGTTTGCTCCAATTCTTGGATTATTGTACCAATTGTGAATGGTTATTTAATTTTGAATAGAGATCCGTTTAAATTGGATCAAAACATCGTTCGGTTTTCCAGTGATCGACGATTGAAGCTTTAACATAATCGTCTGATTAAATTTCATACTCTCCATACAAAATTTGAAATATCGCACCTCTCATACATGATTTGCGTATAATTTCTTTATCGGGTGGACAATCGGAATATGTGAAACTATATTCCGTCTAATTCAGGTAGAAAAAAATTTCGATTTTTTTTACAAATTAGCAAAGGGGTACCCCTTTGCTGTTTTCTCGCCGGAAATATACAAAAAAATTGTTTGCTCCAATTCTTGGATTATTGTACCAATTGTGAATGGTTATTTAATTTTGAATAGAGATCCGTTTAAATTGGATCAAAACATCGTTCGGTTTTCCAGTGATCGACGATTGAAGCTTTAACATAATCGTCTGATTAAATTTCATACTCTCCATACAAAATTTGAAATATCGCACCTCTCATACATGATTTGCGTATAATTTCTTTATCGGGTGGACAATCGGAATATGTGAAACTATATTCCGTCTAATTCAGGTAGAAAAAAATTTCGATTTTTTTTTACAAATTAGCAAAGGGGTACCCCTTTGCTGTTTTCTCGCCGGAAATATACAAAAAAATTGTTTGCTCCAATTCTTGGATTATTGTACCAATTGTGAATGGTTATTTAATTTTGAATAGAGATCCGTTTAAATTGGATCAAAACATCGTTCGGTTTTCCAGTGATCGACGATTGAAGCTTTAACATAATCGTCTGATTAAATTTCATACTCTCCATACAAAATTTGAAATATCGCACCTCTCATACATGATTTGCGTATAATTTCTTTATCGGGTGGACAATCGGAATATGTGAAACTATATTCCGTCTAATTCAGGTAGAAAAAAATTTCGATTTTTTTTTACAAATTAGCAAAGGGGTACCCCTTTGCTGTTTTCTCGCCGGAAATATACAAAAAAATTGTTTGCTCCAATTCTTGGATTATTGTACCAATTGTGAATGGTTATTTAATTTTGAATAGAGATCCGTTTAAATTGGATCAAAACATCGTTCGGTTTTCCAGTGATCGACGATTGAAGCTTTAACATAATCGTCTGATTAAATTTCATACTCTCCATACAAAATTTGAAATATCGCACCTCTCATACATGATTTGCGTATAATTTCTTTATCGGGTGGACAATCGGAATATGTGAAACTATATTCCGTCTAATTCAGGTAGAAAAAAATTTCGATTTTTTTTTACAAATTAGCAAAGGGGTACCCCTTTGCTGTTTTCTCGCCGGAAATATACAAAAAAATTGTTTGCTCCAATTCTTGGATTATTGTACCAATTGTGAATGGTTATTTAATTTTGAATAGAGATCCGTTTAAATTGGATCAAAACATCGTTCGGTTTTCCAGTGATCGACGATTGAAGCTTTAACATAATCGTCTGATTAAATTTCATACTCTCCATACAAAATTTGAAATATCGCACCTCTCATACATGATTTGCGTATAATTTCTTTATCGGGTGGACAATCGGAATATGTGAAACTATATTCCGTCTAATTCAGGTAGAAAAAAATTTCGATTTTTTTTTACAAATTAGCAAAGGGGTACCCCTTTGCTGTTTTCTCGCCGGAAATATACAAAAAAATTGTTTGCTCCAATTCTTGGATTATTGTACCAATTGTGAATGGTTATTTAATTTTGAATAGAGATCCGTTTAAATTGGATCAAAACATCGTTCGGTTTTCCAGTAATCGACGATTGAAGCTTTAACATAATCGTCTGATTAAATTTCATACTCTCCATACAAAATTTGAAATATCGCACCTCTCATACATGATTTGCGTATAATTTCTTTATGGGGTGGACAATCGGAATATGTGAAACTATATTCCGTCTAATTCAGGTAGAAAAAAATTTCGATTTTTTTTTACAAATTAGCAAAGGGGTACCCCTTTGCTGTTTTCTCGCCGGAAATATACAAAAAAATTGTTTGCTCCAATTCTTGGATTATTGTACCAATTGTGAATGGTTATTTAATTTTGAATAGAGATCCGTTTAAATTGGATCAAAACATCGTTCGGTTTTCCAGTGATCGACGATTGAAGCTTTAACATAATCGTCTGATTAAATTTCATACTCTCCATACAAAATTTGAAATATCGCACCTCTCATACATGATTTGCGTATAATTTCTTTATCGGGTGGACAATCGGAATATGTGAAACTATATTCCGTCTAATTCAGGTAGAAAAAAATTTCGATTTTTTTTTACAAATTAGCAAAGGGGTACCCCTTTGCTGTTTTCTCGCCGGAAATATACAAAAAAATTGTTTGCTCCAATTCTTGGATTATTGTACCAATTGTGAATGGTTATTTAATTTTGAATAGAGATCCGTTTAAATTGGATCAAAACATTGTTCGGTTTTCCAGTGATCGACGATTGAAGCTTTAACATAATCGTCTGATTAAATTTCATACTCTCCATACAAAATTTGAAATATCGCACCTCTCATACATGATTTGCGTATAATTTCTTTATCGGGTGGACAATCGGAATATGTGAAACTATATTCCGTCTAATTCAGGTAGAAAAAAATTTCGATTTTTTTTTACAAATTAGCAAAGGGGTACCCCTTTGCTGTTTTCTCGCCGGAAATATACAAAAAAATTGTTTGCTCCAATTCTTGGATTATTGTACCAATTGTGAATGGTTATTTAATTTTGAATAGAGATCCGTTTAAATTGGATCAAAACATCGTTCGGTTTTCCAGTGATCGACGATTGAAGCTTTAACATAATCGTCTGATTAAATTTCATACTCTCCATACAAAATTTGAAATATCGCACCTCTCATACATGATTTGCGTATAATTTCTTTATCGGGTGGACAATCGGAATATGTGAAACTATATTCCGTCTAATTCAGGTAGAAAAAAATTTCGATTTTTTTTTACAAATTAGCGAAGGGGTACCCCTTTGCTGTTTTCTCGCCGGAAATATACAAAAAAATTGTTTGCTCCAATTCTTGGATTATTGTACCAATTGTGAATGGTTATTTAATTTTGAATAGAGATCCGTTTAAATTGGATCAAAACATCGTTCGGTTTTCCAGTAATCGACGATTGAAGCTTTAACATAATCGTCTGATTAAATTTCATACTCTCCATACAAAATTTGAAATATCGCACCTCTCATACATGATTTGCGTATAATTTCTTTATCGGGTGGACAATCGGAATATGTGAAACTATATTCCGTCTAATTCAGGTAGAAAAAAATTTCGATTTTTTTTTACAAATTAGCAAAGGGGTACCCCTTTGCTGTTTTCTCGCCGGAAATATACAAAAAAATTGTTTGCTCCAATTCTTGGATTATTGTACCAATTGTGAATGGTTATTTAATTTTGAATAGAGATCCGTTTAAATTGGATCAAAACATCGTTCGGTTTTCCAGTGATCGACGATTGAAGCTTTAACATAATCGTCTGATTAAATTTCATACTCTCCATACAAAATTTGAAATATCGCACCTCTCATACATGATTTGCGTATAATTTCTTTATCGGGTGGACAATCGGAATATGTGAAACTATATTCCGTCTAATTCAGGTAGAAAAAAATTTCGATTTTTTTTTACAAATTAGCAAAGGGGTACCCCTTTGCTGTTTTCTCGCCGGAAATATACAAAAAAATTGTTTGCTCCAATTCTTGGATTATTGTACCAATTGTGAATGGTTATTTAATTTTGAATAGAGATCCGTTTAAATTGGATCAAAACATCGTTCGGTTTTCCAGTAATCGACGATTGAAGCTTTAACATAATCGTCTGATTAAATTTCATACTCTCCATGCAAAATTTGAAATATCGCACCTCTCATACATGATTTGCGTATAATTTCTTTATCGGGTGGACAATCGGAATATGTGAAACTATATTCCGTGTAATTCAGGTAGAAAAAAATTTCGATTTTTTTTACAAATTAGCAAAGGGGTACCCCTTTGCTGTTTTCTCGCCGGAAATATACAAAAAAATTGTTTGCTCCAATTCTTGGATTATTGTACCAATTGTGAATGGTTATTTAATTTTGAATAGAGATCCGTTTAAATTGGATCAAAACATCGTTCGGTTTTCCTGTAATCGACGATTGAAGCTTTAACATAATCGTCTGATTAAATTTCATACTCTCCATACAAAATTTGAAATATCGCACCTCTCATACATGATTTGCGTATAATTTCTTTATCGGGTGGACAATCGGAATATGTGAAACTATATTCCGTCTAATTCAGGTAGAAAAAAATTTCGATTTTTTTTACAAATTAGCAAAGGGGTACCCCTTTGCTGTTTTCTCGCCGGAAATATACAAAAAAATTGTTTGCTCCAATTCTTGGATTATTGTACCAATTGTGAATGGTTATTTAATTTTGAATAGAGATCCGTTTAAATTGGATCAAAACATCGTTCGGTTTTCCAGTAATTGACGATTGAAGCTTTAACATAATCGTCTGATTAAATTTCATACTCTCCATACAAAATTTGAAATGTCGCACCTCTCTTACATGATTTGCGTATAATTTCTTTATCGGGTGGACAATCGGAATATGTGAAACTATATTCCGTGTAATTCAGGTAGAAAAAAATTTCGTTTTTTTTTTTTTCAAATTAGCAAAGGGGTACCCCTTTGCTGTTTTCTCGCCGGAAATATACAAAAAAATTGTTTGCTCCAATTCTTGGATTATTGTACCAATTGTGAATGGTTATTTAATTTTGAATAGAGATCCGTTTAAATTGGATCAAAACATCGTTCGGTTTTCCAGTGATCGACGATTGAAGCTTTAACATAATCGTCTGATTAAATTTCATACTCTCCATACAAAATTTGAAATATCGCACCTCTCATACATGATTTGCGTATAATTTCTTTATCGGGTGGACAATCGGAATATGTGAAACTATATTCCGTCTAATTCAGGTAGAAAAAAATTTCGATTTTTTTTTTTCAAATTAGCAAAGGGGTACCCCTTTGCTGTTTTCTCGCCGGAAATATACAAAAAAATTGTTTGCTCCAATTCTTGGATTATTGTACCAATTGTGAATGGTTATTTAATTTTGAATAGAGATCCGTTTAAATTGGATCAAAACATCGTTCGGTTTTCCTGTAATCGACGATTGAAGCTTTAACATAATCGTCTGATTAAATTTCATACTCTCCATACAAAATTTGAAATATCGCACCTCTCATACATGATTTGCGTATAATTTCTTTATCGGGTGGACAATCGGAATATGTGAAACTATATTCCGTGTAATTCAGGTAGAAAAAAATTTCGTTTTTTTTTTTTTTCAAATTAGCAAAGGGGTACCCCTTTGCTGTTTTCTCGCCGGAAATATACAAAAAAATTGTTTGCTCCAATTCTTGGATTATTGTACCAATTGTGAATGGTTATTTAATTTTGAATAGAGATCCGTTTAAATTGGATCAAAACATCGTTCGGTTTTCCAGTAATCGACGATTGAAGCTTTAACATAATCGTCTGATTAAATTTCATACTCTCCATACAAAATTTGAAATATCGCACCTCTCATACATGATTTGCGTATAATTTCTTTATCGGGTGGACAATCGGAATATGTGAAACTATATTCCGTCTAATTCAGGTAGAAAAAAATTTCGATTTTTTTTTACAAATTAGCAAAGGGGTACGTACCCCTTTGCTGTTTTCTCGCCGGAAATATACAAAAAAATTGTTTGCTCCAATTCTTGGATTATTGTACCAATTGTGAATGGTTATTTAATTTTGAATAGAGATCCGTTTAAATTGGATCAAAACATCGTTCGGTTTTCCAGTAATTGACGATTGAAGCTTTAACATAATCGTCTGATTAAATTTCATACTCTCCATACAAAATTTGAAATGTCGCACCTCTCTTACATGATTTGCGTATAATTTCTTTATCGGGTGGACAATCGGAATATGTGAAACTATATTCCGTGTAATTCAGGTAGAAAAAAATTTCGTTTTTTTTTTTTTCAAATTAGCAAAGGGGTACCCCTTTGCTGTTTTCTCGCCGGAAATATACAAAAAAATTGTTTGCTCCAATTCTTGGATTATTGTACCAATTGTGAATGGTTATTTAATTTTGAATAGAGATCCGTTTAAATTGGATCAAAACATCGTTCGGTTTTCCAGTGATCGACGATTGAAGCTTTAACATAATCGTCTGATTAAATTTCATACTCTCCATACAAAATTTGAAATATCGCACCTCTCATACATGATTTGCGTATAATTTCTTTATCGGGTGGACAATCGGAATATGTGAAACTATATTCCGTCTAATTCAGGTAGAAAAAAATTTCGATTTTTTTTTTTTCAAATTAGCAAAGGGGTACCCCTTTGCTGTTTTCTCGCCGGAAATATACAAAAAAATTGTTTGCTCCAATTCTTGGATTATTGTACCAATTGTGAATGGTTATTTAATTTTGAATAGAGATCCGTTTAAATTGGATCAAAACATCGTTCGGTTTTCCAGTAATCGACGATTGAAGCTTTAACATAATCGTCTGATTAAATTTCATACTCTCCATACAAAATTTGAAATATCGCACCTCTCATACATGATTTGCGTATAATTTCTTTATCGGGTGGACAATCGGAATATGTGAAACTATATTCCGTCTAATTCAGGTAGAAAAAAATTTCGATTTTTTTTTACAAATTAGCAAAGGGGTACGTACCCCTTTGCTGTTTTCTCGCCGGAAATATACAAAAAAATTGTTTGCTCCAATTCTTGGATTATTGTACCAATTGTGAATGGTTATTTAATTTTGAATAGAGATCCGTTTAAATTGGATCAAAACATCGTTCGGTTTTCCAGTGATCGACGATTGAAGCTTTAACATAATCGTCTGATTAAATTTCATACTCTCCATACAAAATTTGAAATATCGCACCTCTCATACATGATTTGCGTATAATTTCTTTATCGGGTGGACAATCGGAATATGTGAAACTATATTCCGTCTAATTCAGGTAGAAAAAAATTTCGATTTTTTTTTACAAATTAGCAAAGGGGTACGTACCCCTTTGCTGTTTTCTCGCCGGAAATATACAAAAAAATTGTTTGCTCCAATTCTTGGATTATTGTACCAATTGTGAATGGTTATTTAATTTTGAATAGAGATCCGTTTAAATTGGATCAAAACATCGTTCGGTTTTCCAGTGATCGACGATTGAAGCTTTAACATAATCGTCTGATTAAATTTCATACTCTCCATACAAAATTTGAAATATCGCACCTCTCATACATGATTTGCGTATAATTTCTTTATCGGGTGGACAATCGGAATATGTGAAACTATATTCCGTCTAATTCAGGTAGAAACAAATTTCGATTTTTTTTTACAAATTAGCAAAGGGGTACCCCTTTGCTGTTTTCTCGCCGGAAATATACAAAAAAATTGTTTGCTCCAATTCTTGGATTATTGTACCAATTGTGAATGGTTATTTAATTTTGAATAGAGATCCGTTTAAATTGGATCAAAACATCGTTCGGTTTTCCTGTAATCGACGATTGAAGCTTTAACATAATCGTCTGATTAAATTTCATACTCTCCATACAAAATTTGAAATATCGCACCTCTCATACATGATTTGCGTATAATTTCTTTATCGGGTGGACAATCGGAATATGTGAAACTATATTCCGTGTAATTCAGGTAGAAAAAAATTTTGATTTTTTTTACAAATTAGCAAAGGGGTACCCCTTTGCTGTTTTCTCGCCGGAAATATACAAAAAAATTGTTTGCTCCAATTCTTGGATTATTGTACCAATTGTGAATGGTTATTTAATTTTGAATAGAGATCCGTTTAAATTGGATCAAAACATCGTTCGGTTTTCCTGTAATCGACGATTGAAGCTTTAACATAATCGTCTGATTAAATTTCATACTCTCCATACAAAATTTGAAATATCGCACCTCCCATACATGATTTGCGTATAATTTATTTATCGGGTGGACAATCGGAATATGTGAAACTATATTCCGTCTAATTCAGGTAGAAAAAAATTTCGATTTTTTTTTTCAAATTAGCAAAGGGGTACCCCTTTGCTGTTTTCTCGCCGGAAATATACAAAAAAATTGTTTGCTCCAATTCTTGGATTATTGTACCAATTGTGAATGGTTATTTAATTTTGAATAGAGATCCGTTTAAATTGGATCAAAACATCGTTCGGTTTTCCAGTAATCGACGATTGAAGCTTTAACATAATCGTCTGATTAAATTTCATACTCTCCATACAAAATTTGAAATATCGCACCTCTCATACATGATTTGCGTATAATTTCTTTATCGGGTGGACAATCGGAATATGTGAAACTATATTCCGTCTAATTCAGGTAGAAAAAAATTTCGATTTTTTTTTACAAATTAGCAAAGGGGTACCCCTTTGCTGTTTTCTCGCCGGAAATATACAAAAAAATTGTTTGCTCCAATTCTTGGATTATTGTACCAATTGTGAATGGTTATTTAATTTTGAATAGAGATCCGTTTAAATTGGATCAAAACATCGTTTGGTTTTCCAGTAATCGACGATTGAAGCTTTAACATAATCGTCTGATTAAATTTCATACTATCCATACAAAATTTGAAATATCGCACCTCCCATACATGATTTGCGTATAATTTCTTTATCGGGTGGACAATCGGAATATGTGAAACTATATTCCGTGTAATTCAGGTAGAAAAAAATTTCGATTTTTTTTTACAAATTAGCAAAGGGGTACCCCTTTGCTGTTTTCTCGCCGGAAATATACAAAAAAATTGTTTGCTCCAATTCTTGGATTATTGTACCAATTGTGAATGGTTATTTAATTTTGAATAGAGATCCGTTTAAATTGGATCAAAACATCGTTCGGTTTTCCTGTAATCGACGATTGAAGCTTTAACATAATCGTCTGATTAAATTTCATACTCTCCATACAAAATTTGAAATATCGCACCTCTCATACATGATTTGCGTATAATTTCTTTATCGGGTGGACAATCGGAATATGTGAAACTATATTCCGTCTAATTCAGGTAGAAAAAAATTTCGATTTTTTTTTACAAATTAGCAAAGGGGTACCCCTTTGCTGTTTTCTCGCCGGAAATATACAAAAAAAATTGTTTGCTCCAATTCTTGGATTATTGTACCAATTGTGAATGGTTATTTAATTTTGAATAGAGATCCGTTTAAATTGGATCAAAATATCGTTCGGTTTTCCTGTAATCGACAATTGAAGCTTTAACATAATCGTCTGATTAAATTTCATACTCTCCATACAAAATTTGAAATATCGCACCTCCCATACATGATTTGCGTATAATTTCTTTATCGGGTGGACAATCGGAATATGTGAAACTATATTCCGTCTAATTCAGGTAGAATTTTTTTTTTTTTTTTGACAAATTAGCAAAGGGGTACCCCTTTGCTGTTTTCTCGCCGGAAATATACAAAAAAATTGTTTGCTCCAATTCTTGGATTATTGTACCAATTGTGAATGGTTATTTAATTTTGAATAGAGATCCGTTTAAATTGGATCAAAACATCGTTCGGTTTTCCAGTAATCGACGATTGAAGCTTTAACATAATCGTCTGATTAAATTTCATACTCTCCATACAAAATTTGAAATATCGCACCTCCCATACATGATTTGCGTATAATTTCTTTATCGGGTGGACAATCGGAATATGTGAAAGTATATTCCGTCTAATTCAGGTAGAAAAAAATTTCGATTTTTTTTTACAAATTAGCAAAGGGGTACCCCTTTGCTGTTTTCTCGCCGGAAATATACAAAAAAATTGTTTGTTCCAATTCTTGGATTATTGTACCAATTGTGAATGGTTATTTAATTTTGAATAGAGATCCGTTTAAATTGGATCAAAACATCGTTCGGTTTTCCTGAAATCGACGATTGAAGCTTTAACATAATCGTCTGATTAAATTTCATACTCTCCATACAAAATTTGAAATATCGCACCTCCCATACATGATTTGCGTATAATTTCTTTATCGGGTGGACAATCGGAATATGTGAAACTATATTCCGTCTAATTCAGGTAGAAAAAAATTTCGATTTTTTTTTACAAATTAGCAAAGGGGTACACCCCTTTGCTGTTTTCTCGCCGGAAATATACAAAAAAATTGATTGCTCCAATTCTTGGATTATTGTACCAATTGTTAATGGTTATTTAATTTTGAATAGAGATCCGTTTAAATTGGATCAAAACATCGTTCGGTTTTCCAGTAATCGACGATTGAAGCTTTAACATAATCGTCTGATTAAATTTCATACTCTCCATACAAAATTTGAAATATCGCACCTCCCATACATGATTTGCGTATAATTTCTTTATCGGGTGGACAATCGGAATATGTGAAACAATATTCCGTCTAATTCAGGTAGAAAAAAATTTCGATTTTTTTTACAAATTAGCAAAGGGGTACCCCTTTGCTGTTTTCTCGCCGGAAATATACAAAAAAATTGTTTGCTCCAATTCTTGGATTATTGTACCAATTGTGAATGGTTATTTAATTTTGAATAGAGATCCGTTTAAATTGGATCAAAACATCGTTCGGTTTTCCTGTAATCGACGATTGAAGCTTTAACATAATCGTCTGATTAAATTTCATACTCTCCATACAACATTTGAAATATCGCACCTCCCATACATGATTTGCGTATAATTTCTTTATCGGGTGGACAATCAGAATATGTGAAACTATATTCCGTCTAATTCAGGTAGAAAGAAATTTCGATTTTTTTTACAAATTAGCAAAGGGGTACGTACCCCTTTGCTGTTTTCTCGCCGGAAATATACAAAAAAATTGTTTGCTCCAATTCTTGGATTATTGTACCAATTGTGAATGGTTATTTAATTTTGAATAGAGATCCGTTTAAATTGGATCAAAACATCGTTCGGTTTTCCTGTAATCGACGATTGAAGCTTTAACATAATCGTCTGATTAAATTTCATACTCTCCATACAAAATTTGAAATATCGCACCTCCCATACATGATTTGCGTATAATTTCTTTATCGGGTGGACAATCGGAATATGTGAAACTATATTCCGTCTAATTCAGGTAGAAAAATATTTCGATTTTTTTTTTCAAATTAGCAAAGGGGTACCCTTTTGCTGTTTTCTCGCCGGAAATATACAAAAAAATTGTTTGCTCCAATCCTTGGATTATTGTACCAATTGTGAATGGTTATTTAATTTTGAATAGAGATCCGTTTAAATTGGATCAAAACATCGTTCGGTTTTCCAGTAATCGACGATTGAAGCTTTAACATAATCGTCTGATTAAATTTCATACTATCCATACAAAATTTGAAATATCGCACCTCCCATACATGATTTGCGTATAATTTCTTTATCGGGTGGACAATCGGAATATGTGAAACTATATTCCGTGTAATTCAGGTAGAAAAAAATTTCGATTTTTTTTTTCAAATTAGCAAAGGGGTACCCCTTTGCTGTTTTCTCGCCGGAAATATACAAAAAAATTGTTTGCTCCAATTCTTGGATTATTGTACCAATTGTGAATGGTTATTTAATTTTGAATAGAGATCCGTTTAAATTGGATCAAAACATCGTTCGGTTTTCCAGTAATCGACGATTGAAGCTTTAACATAATCGTCTGATTAAATTTCATACTATCCATACAAAATTTGAAATATCGCACCTCCCATACATGATTTGCGTATAATTTCTTTATCGGGTGGACAATCGGAATATGTGAAACTATATTCCGTGTAATTCAGGTAGAAAAAAATTTCGATTTTTTTTTTCAAATTAGCAAAGGGGTACCCCTTTGCTGTTTTCTCGCCGGAAATATACAAAAAAATTGTTTGCTCCAATTCTTGGATTATTGTACCAATTGTGAATGGTTATTTAATTTTGAATAGAGATCCGTTTAAATTGGATCAAAACATCGTTTGGTTTTCCAGTAATCGACGATTGAAGCTTTAACATAATCGTCTGATTAAATTTCATACTATCCATACAAAATTTGAAATATCGCACCTCCCATACATGATTTGCGTATAATTTCTTTATCGGGTGGACAATCGGAATATGTGAAACTATATTCCGTGTAATTCAGGTAGAAAAAAATTTCGATTTTTTTTTACAAATTAGCAAAGGGGTACCCCTTTGCTGTTTTCTCGCCGGAAATATACAAAAAAATTGTTTGCTCCAATTCTTGGATTATTGTACCAATTGTGAATGGTTATTTAATTTTGAATAGAGATCCGTTTAAATTGGATCAAAACATCGTTCGGTTTTCCTGTAATCGACGATTGAAGCTTTAACATAATCGTCTGATTAAATTTCATACTCTCCATACAAAATTTGAAATATCGCACCTCTCATACATGATTTGCGTATAATTTCTTTATCGGGTGGACAATCGGAATATGTGAAACTATATTCCGTCTAATTCAGGTAGAAAAAAATTTCGATTTTTTTTTACAAATTAGCAAAGGGGTACCCCTTTGCTGTTTTCTCGCCGGAAATATACAAAAAAAATTGTTTGCTCCAATTCTTGGATTATTGTACCAATTGTGAATGGTTATTTAATTTTGAATAGAGATCCGTTTAAATTGGATCAAAATATCGTTCGGTTTTCCTGTAATCGACAATTGAAGCTTTAACATAATCGTCTGATTAAATTTCATACTCTCCATACAAAATTTGAAATATCGCACCTCCCATACATGATTTGCGTATAATTTCTTTATCGGGTGGACAATCGGAATATGTGAAACTATATTCCGTCTAATTCAGGTAGAATTTTTTTTTTTTTTTTGACAAATTAGCAAAGGGGTACACCCCTTTGCTGTTTTCTCGCCGGAAATATACAAAAAAATTGATTGCTCCAATTCTTGGATTATTGTACCAATTGTTAATGGTTATTTAATTTTGAATAGAGATCCGTTTAAATTGGATCAAAACATCGTTCGGTTTTCCAGTAATCGACGATTGAAGCTTTAACATAATCGTCTGATTAAATTTCATACTCTCCATACAAAATTTGAAATATCGCACCTCCCATACATGATTTGCGTATAATTTCTTTATCGGGTGGACAATCGGAATATGTGAAACAATATTCCGTCTAATTCAGGTAGAAAAAAATTTCGATTTTTTTTACAAATTAGCAAAGGGGTACCCCTTTGCTGTTTTCTCGCCGGAAATATACAAAAAAATTGTTTGCTCCAATTCTTGGATTATTGTACCAATTGTTAATGGTTATTTAATTTTGAATAGAGATCCGTTTAAATTGGATCAAAACATCGTTCGGTTTTCCAGTAATCGACGATTGAAGCTTTAACATAATCGTCTGATTAAATTTCATACTCTCCATACAAAATTTGAAATATCGCACCTCCCATACATGATTTGCGTATAATTTCTTTATCGGGTGGACAATCAGAATATGTGAAACTATATTCCGTCTAATTCAGGTAGAAAAAAATTTCGATTTTTTTTACAAATTAGCAAAGGGGTACCCCTTTGCTGTTTTCTCGCCGGAAATATACAAAAAAATTGTTTGCTCCAATTCTTGGATTATTGTACCAATTGTTAATGGTTATTTAATTTTGAATAGAGATCCGTTTAAATTGGATCAAAACATCGTTCGGTTTTCCAGTAATCGACGATTGAAGCTTTAACATAATCGTCTGATTAAATTTCATACTCTCCATACAAAATTTGAAATATCGCACCTCCCATACATGATTTGCGTATAATTTCTTTATCGGGTGGACAATCGGAATATGTGAAAGTATATTCCGTCTAATTCAGGTAGAAACAAATTTCGATTTTTTTTTTCAAATTAGCAAAGAGGTACCCCTTTGCTGTTTTCTCGCCGGAAATATACAAAAAAATTGTTTGCTCCAATTCTTGGATTATTGTACCAATTGTGAATGGTTATTTAATTTTGAATAGAGATCCGTTTAAATTGGATCAAAACATCGTTCGGTTTTCCTGTAATCGACGATTGAAGCTTTAACATAATCGTCTGATTAAATTTCATACTCTCCATACAAAATTTGAAATATCGCACCTCCCATACATGATTTGCGTATAATTTCTTTATCGGGTGGACAATCGGAATATGTGAAACAATATTCCGTCTAATTCAGGTAGAAACAAATTTCGATTTTTTTTTACAAATTAGCAAAGGGGTACCCCTTTGCTGTTTTCTCGCCGGAAATATACAAAAAAATTGTTTGCTCCAATTCTTGGATTATTGTACCAATTGTGAATGGTTATTTAATTTTGAATAGAGATCCGTTTAAATTGGATCAAAACATCGTTCGGTTTTCCTGTAATCGACGATTGAAGCTTTAACATAATCGTCTGATTAAATTTCATACTCTCCATACAAAATTTGAAATATCGCACCTCTCATACATGATTTGCGTATAATTTCTTTATCGGGTGGACAATCGGAATATGTGAAACTATATTCCGTGTAATTCAGGTAGAAAAAAATTTCGATTTTTTTTTCAAATTAGCAAAGGGGTACGTACCCCTTAGCTGTTTTCTCGCCGGAAATATACAAAAAAATTGTTTGCTCCAATTCTTGGATTATTGTACCAATTGTGAATGGTTATTTAATTTTGAATAGAGATCCGTTTAAATTGGATCAAAACATCGTTCGGTTTTCCTGTAATCGACGATTGAAGCTTTAACATAATCGTCTGATTAAATTTCATACTCTCCATACAAAATTTGAAATATCGCACCTCTCATACATGATTTGCGTATAATTTCTTTATCGGGTGGACAATCGGAATATGTGAAACTATATTCCGTCTAATTCAGGTAGAATTTTTTTTTTTTTTTTTTACAAATTAGCAAAGGGGTACCCCTTTGCTGTTTTCTCGCCGGAAAAATACAAAAAAATTGTTTGCTCCAATTCTTGGATTATTGTACCAATTGTGAATGGTTATTTAATTTTGAATAGAGATCCGTTTAAATTGGATCAAAACATCGTTCGGTTTTCCTGTAATCGACGATTGAAGCTTTAACAGAATCGTCTGATTAAATTTCATACTCTCCATACAAAATTTGAAATATCGCACCTCCCATACATGATTTGCGTATAATTTCTTTATCGGGTGGACAATCGGAATATGTGAAACAATATTCCGTCTAATTCAGGTAGAAAAAAATTTCGATTTTTTTTTACAAATTAGCAAAGGGGTACCCCTTTGCTGTTTTCTCGCCGGAAATATACAAAAAAATTGTTTGCTCCAATTCTTGGATTATTGTACCAATTGTTAATGGTTATTTAATTTTGAATAGAGATCCGTTTAAATTGGATCAAAACATCGTTCGGTTTTCCAGTAATCGACGATTGAAGCTTTAACATAATCGTCTGATTAAATTTCATACTCTCCATACAAAATTTGAAATATCGCACCTCCCATACATGATTTGCGTATAATTTCTTTATCGGGTGGACAATCGGAATATGTGAAACTATATTCCGTTAATTCAGGTAGGAAAAAATGTCGATTTTTTTTTTACAAATTAGCAAAGGGGTACCCCTTTGCTGTTTTCTCGCCGGAAATATACAAAAAAATTGTTTGCTCCAATTCTTGGATTATTGTACCAATTGTGAATGGTTATTTAATTTTGAATAGAGATCCGTTTAAATTGGATCAAAACATCGTTCGGTTTTCCTGTAATCGACGATTGAAGCTTTAACATAATCGTCTGATTAAATTTCATACTCTCCATACAAAATTTGAAATATCGCACCTCCCATACTTGATTTGCGTATAATTTCTTTATCGGGTGGACAATCGGAATATGTGAAACTATATTCCGTCTAATTCAGGTAGAAAAAAATTTCGATTTTTTTTTACAAATTAGCAAAGGGGTACCCCTTTGCTGTTTTCTCGCCGGAAATCTACAAAAAAATTGTTTGCTCCAATTCTTGGATTATTGTACCAATTGTGAATGGTTATTTAATTTTGAATAGAGATCCGTTTAAATTGGATCAAAACATCGTTCGGTTTTCCAGTAATCGACGATTGAAGCTTTAACATAATCGTCTGATTAAATTTCATACTCTCCATACAAAATTTGAAATATCGCACCTCCCATACTTGATTTGCGTATAATTTCTTTATCGGGTGGACAATCGGAATATGTGAAACTATATTCCGTTAATTCAGGTAGAAAAAAATTTCGATTTTTTTTTACAAATTAGCAAAGGGGTACCCCTTTGCTGTTTTCTCGCCGGAAATATACAAAAAAATTGTTTGCTCCAATTCTTGGATTATTGTACCAATTGTGAATGGTTATTTAATTTTGAATAAAGATCCGTTTAAATTGGATCAAAACATCGTTCGGTTTTCCTGTAATCGACGATTGAAGCTTTAACATAATCGTCTGATTAAATTTCATACTCTCCATACAAAATTTGAAATATCGCACCTCCCATACATGATTTGCGTATAATTTCTTTATCGGGTGGACAATCGGAATATGTGAAACTATATTCCGTGTAATTCAGGTAGAAAAAAATTTCGATTTTTTTTTACAAATTAGCAAACGGGTACCCCTTTGCTGTTTTCTCGCCGGAAATATACAAAAAAATTGTTTGCTCCAATTCTTGGATTATTGTACCAATTGTGAATGGTTATTTAATTTTGAATAGAGATCCGTTTAAATTGGATCAAAACATCGTTCGGTTTTCCTGTAATCGACGATTGAAGCTTTAACATAATCGTCTGATTAAATTTCATACTCTCCATACAAAATTTGAAATATCGCACCTCCCATACATGATTTGCGTATAATTTCTTTATCGGGTGGACAATCGGAATATGTGAAACTATATTCCGTCTAATTCAGGTAGAAAAAAATTTCGATTTTTTTTTTCAAATTAGCAAAGGGGTGTACCCCTTTCAGTTCCCCAATTTATGTCTCGGTTGGCTCTAATTCTCTTCTGAATAAAAATATTTTCCAAACTTCAATCTTATCGATTATTACACAAATATCGCGGTTCCGGTACATCAATTTTCACCATATATCTGGTCAATGTGATTGTTTATATGCTATAAGACATATCCCTTCAAAATTAGGAAACATAATATTGACCTGATTCTTTTTGCAAATTTCTCTGATGGTCTATGGACCATCATCAAGGATGTAGAATATTCGGCCACGGCATTACAAAAGAAACTGTGTCTCAACTAATAATAACACGAGCTCCTGTTTTTTTTTTGGTAACAGGTTTTTGTTTTTATTTTTGTTTTACTTTTTATAAAATTACACAATATGACAACATCAAACATAATAATTCATCAAAGAACAGTTTTTTAAATATATAAGTACAATTTTGCTTACTTAATGTAATATGTAGTAAAAAAAATTCAAAAATATTTTAAAAGGTGTGATGCACTTGTCTGTGTATCAAGTGCGTGGAATCATTTCAACCGTTGACATGAAAATGATTTTTAACTTTTTGTTACACAACCCTTTTACTATTTTTCTTATATTGGTTAGTTAATTTCCTGATGATTTGACGTCCGCAATCCGGCCGGTACATTATTACCTCAACGGCATATGGTAGTTAGGGAAATTTATTGACATTTTTGTGGTGGAAATATGGTTCCGGATTATTACAAATTTATTGTCTGTGTTCAGGATTATTTACAGTAATAACGTCGTCCCGCCCGATTGCATGCAAATCCGTTCGAATGCTTAACACCAGTATCTATGTTTTATTTAGTATTTATTAAATTGTCTTAGATAATTACTTTTTGGCGCAGATCAGCAATTAAATTTATTAATTGGCAATACGTTAAATTTTCTTTGTATTGGTCTTAGACATTTATATTTTAATTTGCAAACTTTATAAACAAGTGTTTCTTGTTGCAATGAAATTAATCAAGAATTTAATTAAAATTAAAACATGTCTACTCATAATTGACTCAACTATAATATTTTTTTTTATAATAAAACTACAGTAACGAACAGGCTGACGCTTTAATCACTGTATCTACTGATATATAGGGAAATGGCATGGAAATGACTACGAATTTGTAGCAAACTGAAAGAATGGCAATCGCTATAGTACGAGTGGATAGCAGACACTTATTCCCAGTAACATTTTTAACAAACGCATTGCAGAATCGTATGTATAGGTTCTCAGTAGGAGAAATCGAAAAATATGAATCTCGTCGATTACAGCGCCATCTATCATGAATCGGAAACATGTTTTAGCCAAGTCCTATGTACTTTTAGACGTAGAATCAGAATATAAGATTTCGAAATTACCCCCTCCCACATACAAGAAGGGGGAGGATAACTAATTTTAACATTAATGTATCTCTCACGCGGGGATGATGGAAAAAATCAATAGGTATAGAGCTACATAAAATCTAAATCCACTACTAACAGAAATATGGAATACACTGGTGGAATCTCCTTCCACAATAGTATAACGAAATTATTAGAAATAATTATTCTTGACCGAATATCGTCACTAGCCAAGTCAACCCAACGTAAAGAATATGTAAACTGGTGGCAGCCTAAGTCGAAGCTGCACAGATCAAATAAATCTAATTCACACCATGATCGAACAGTCCAACGAATTGATGTCACCACAATTGCTCCACTTCATGGACTAC
Source organism: Nephrotoma guestfalica (assembly GCA_963691935.1). Taxonomy (NCBI): domain Eukaryota; kingdom Metazoa; phylum Arthropoda; class Insecta; order Diptera; family Tipulidae; genus Nephrotoma; species Nephrotoma guestfalica. Next base: position 200,269,975 of record OY829914.1, on the reverse strand, counting down.
GCAGCGAATTTCATCAACAAAAAAGGGAATCTGTTATATTTTTAGTTTTAGTCACGATCCAGTAAAATGAATCGAATGTGTCAGGTAAAATTGTAACACTATCAACACCCCAATTACGCTAGTCGAGTAGATTGTCGTTTCAAGTGACTATAAAAATTTGCTATTTGTATGAAAAATTAGCCAGTTGCTTTGCCAATAAGTGACTTGAGACGAAAGAAACAATTATAAACTGTCACTTCGAGTCGAGTGAAATTTTGAATTGAGAAGAAAAAACATAAAATACGCCGATTGTCGTTTGAAGTGACTACAATAACAAACATATTAGATATTTTGACAAGGCAGGCGACTACGGTTTAATGTTAAACGAGTCACTTGAAACGACAAACGACACGCTTAGCGTAATCGGGGTGTAAAACTGGCCGGAACCCTTAAAACCCTTAATAGGATCCCGCACTCAGTACTATATACTGAACTCATGGTGCAAGCAAATATTGCAAACCAGAGTTTCCAGCAGTATACATTGAACTCGTAGATTCTGGGATTTGAAATATTTTTATAGGATCATGGGCCAGAACATTATATTTGAGGTTGAATAATTTAAGAATTTAATTCCAATGAAAGGCCAACAACATAGGAAAAATATAAGTCAAATTAAGTCTATGAAACCATGGTTCCATAAATAAAACCTAGATGCGGGGATGATTAAAAGAATCACTAGATTACGAACGAATCATACTTCGATTAAAAATATTTAAAAGTAGCAAGAAAAATAGTAGATGAAAATTGTGAAATATGTAATACAGTTGGGGATGCAAGACTTATTATAGATGATTCTCCAAAATACGAGATATGATTAGAAGAAAATATAAGACGAAATCAAAAATGGCAATCAATCTGAAAACTAAAACGACAAGAAAGACAAAATTTAAGACGACAACATTCCATAATCACACTGGGTTATTGGGCGAATTCAACAAGTTCACAGCGGTGCAGATGGCCAGGTAAAAGTATACCCACAATAAAACAAGTACAGGTGACACTAAAAGAATTCACAGGTGATTTACCATAAAATAGTTCATTTACTTTTCTTTTCTATTGTAATGGTTTTATTGTGATTGTTCCGTACATTGGTCTATTTTCAGTACTCTCGAATTAAATACACAATCGTAGAAATGTCCTCCATTTAGCGTCAATCTGAGTGACAACAACTATGATAATCGACACCTACTCATACACAATCAACATCCCAACCACCCCCATACTTTTTCGTCCCTTATCGACTGATTATTTCAAATCAATTAATCTCATCCGTTCGAAACTGATTGTTGAAATTCTTATAAATTTTCCATCTATAAGTCAAAAATCATAGAAAATTTCGGGAAAAATAAAAACCTCATACCTCATTACGAATGAGCTTTTAAGCTCAAAATGGAGTGAGTGGTTTGCAAAATTTCTGTAAATTATAATTAAATAAATAAATAAATAAAATACATAACAAGAAACTGTAGGATATTCTATTGCAGAACAAGATCGAAGAACATAAGAAATTAATTGAATATTTACAAAATTTATTAAATTTAGTTTATTTTTAATTAATCTGAATTTTAAATAAAATAAATTTATTAATCGGAATAATATCACAAATAGGTCATGTGAGCGACGACGCTTAAACCAAAAAATAAATTAAAATATAAAAAAGAAAATAGCAAAAACAAAATTAATTCCAATTCCTGAAATTTCAAGACTTCATTTATTTTTCAGCGAAACACATTCATTTTGATTAGTCTAGATGCTTATTCGGGCTTCAATTTATAAATCCAGATATGGCCAGTGCTTTTCAAAGTTTGCAACGTTCAGTCCTTCATAGTCTGTTCACGGATGTTAATTTTTTGGAATTATGGCTGCTCCAAAACCTGTACTACTAGAATCACACTCTCTATAACTGGCTTTGTATTGTCAAAATACCTTCAAATTACCTCTCTCTCTCTCTCTATCTCTCTCTCTTTCTAGCTTTCACATCCAATGAAGGGCCTCCAGTTTCGACATTCTAATATTCGTAGGTCTTGTTCGAAGTCGTCACGCCAGCGCAGTCAGTTACACACGCCAGAGGAAGACACCTCTACGACGCACACCGGCTGGTTGTGATGGAACACTATATTAGTCATTCGTTGTTGTGGAGATTTTTTTTCTAAAGGCCTCTTCAAAATGATTTCTTCCTTTACAATATGAACATGTTTTGCCGAATGCTTTTAACACTTCCCTTTTTTAAACTCGTGGCACCTTGCATAAAACTTGTATTTTTTTTTCTTTTTCGTCCCATTGATATTATTGTGCAGTGTGCTCCTTTGGCCACTACTCGACTCTCGAATTTTATTAACAGCCACTGGAGTAATGCTGGTAAAATCGCCTAAGTGTCTTCATATTTGAAATTCAACTTTTCGTTCGTTCTGATATTCTACAGTTGTAGATTACTTTGTCTAGTGTGAGTTCCAGAATCTCCATCAACTTTTTTTTAAATTGTTATCCTGAATTTAACCTTAATAGATATTGGTCGAATTTCACGTGTTGTGTCTGATTACAAGAACTAAATAGATATCTATCTATCGTTATATATGATTTAGACACGGTGATTTCATTACATTTCATGGTTGCCGTTCCAATACCTGATAGCACGCACTACACTAGCTTTTTGTATTTATATATCTTTGGAATATTCATCCATACCTCTGACTGAGCAATAATTACTCCTTGTTGTTTCGAAGAGTTCTATGTTATCGAGTATGTCCCTTGTTGACTCAAGTGGGCTAGCCACGGAATATGTTGTGGATTTATGGACGTATTGGTTAGATAGATTTTTAAAACTCTGAGTCTGTTTTAATATTGGGAGTATAACTTAATTTTTTGGATAGTTTTGCAGAAAAAACACGTAACAAATTTTAACAAATCAAAATATTTTTTATTTTTTACTTTCTGGCAATTTATTGGAATCCATAAAAAAATTTCGAAAAAAATTGTCTTTTGATGCGATCCATTCGTTCTAAAGTGCCGATCTTGAAGACTGCTTTACATTGATCGGAACAAATAGTAATCTGATGGGGCATAATCTGGTGAATAGGGAGCATGAGGTACAATTTCCCATTTAAGTACTTCCAGCGAATTTTTTACTTGTTTTGCGACATGTGATCGAGCATTGCCGTGCAGCAAAACCACTTTACGCTGTTTGTTGGTTGGAATCTGATTCGGTTTTCGTTCAATGCATGGTTCAAATCTATCAATTGTTGTTGGTAACGTTCACTGATCTCACCAAATGCACTACAGAACCTTACTTCCATGAATGTTTCGTTTCGCTGTTGAAGTGGATGGTTCGTCTGGATGAACTCATGCATTTTTGAGTTTAGGGTTATTGTAGTAAAACCATTTTTTATCGTCAGTCAAAATTTGAGACAAAAAAATGCCATCTTCTGTATCTTGTAAGCAAAGAATTGCAAACTATTCAACGATTTTCAATGTTAGCTTCAGTCAGTTCATTTTCCTTCTTTTTGAATCATTTGCAAGTTCTTTTTCTGTTTGAGCTGAGTTTTCCTTCAGTAATGCTTCCAATTCATCATCTTCGAATTTTTTTTAGTTGACTAGAACGTTCTTTGTCAGTGACATCAAAATCACCACTTTTGAATCGTTTAAACCAGTTTCCGCAAGTCTGTTGAGTTGGTGCATGTACACCATAACTTTCTTGAAGCAAACGAAAACTTTCACCAGCTTTTTTCTTTTGATTAAAGCACAAAAGTAATGCTTCCCGCAAATGCTGCTTTGTTGGTGCGAAATTCGACATATTTAAACGGGATTAAAAAAATGTTGTCGTGCTTTCACGAATAACGACAAACTAAATTTTAATGTGGAATTCAACTTTTTAAAACGCAGGTGTCTCTTAGAAAATCCAACAAAGTAAGTTATACACCCATTACAATAACCAAATTCAATGCAATTTTTTGTTCAATTTGTTTTCAGCTGAAGAGCATCCGACTGAAGTTAGACAAAAATCTAATTTATCGACATATTTTGTATCAGTTGATAGTACAAAATTTTAATTATGTTAGCCGAACATTACATGTTACTGAAGTTTGCAGAAGATTTTCGCCGAAAAAAATGGGTTATCAATAAAAATTAATTTCACATAATTGACATGTTAAAAGGTTATATGGACTGGATGAAGTTAAACTAATTCGTAAATTGCTGGCAATTTAAATTAGAAGGCAACTAATTTGAGTTATGGCCTGTTACTCAATTCAACAATAACTGAATATTTGAAGCGAAGTGCAACGCCTAAATAAGAATTTAACGAAAGCAGTAACAGGAGTTATTTATTAAAATTTTAAAGTCTGGAAGATATTTACGACAAAAGGAGTGCTATTAATTCATCTACGACTACCAGTTACCACCCCAGAACCGAACACATTGATGATATACGTTAAGACATCACTTCAATCATCGGCAAGATTTACAAAATTGGCCCAGAAAATTTTTATAATTGGGTACCAGTCCGTGGCCTCGTTGAGTTATGGAATGAAACGACAATGGGAAAATGATTACAGATTCAGCGCGCGACTAACCATTTAAACGAGACAACGCTAAATCATAAATTAGTACTAACTAAGAAAAGCAACCCGCCACATGTAGTTCCACTAATCGATTAATAAACTATAAGCTTGCTACTAATTTGCCACCATTTTTCATGCCATCTTTCCAGCTGTTTATATTAATATGGTTTCGGTTTTAGGTTCAAATGTTTTTTGTTGTATTTTGGACGGACCCTTACATAAAATTTTTATGTTTCGATTCTTGAAAGATTTTGTGTTTGTGTGCGTGTGTGGCACTTAACCAAAAGCCTGCAATTTTAGTTAAGTACGCTCGTCGGTATAATAATAATATTAATAAATAAAATATGTATTTTATGTTGATTTAGTTAGATTATCATAAAAAGTAACATTTAACCAGTTAGATTAGTTTAGGTAGACGAGTGATCCATGCGTTAGAGTTATTGGAGCTTGCACGAGGTTTACTAAAACAGATAAGGGGGAAAAGCGATCGCGTTAAAATCGTGTTTACAAAAATACTTTACTTTATAATATTAAGCCATACAGAAAGCTAAAATGTTTATTATTTATTAGGACATCTGCATAGATTTAGCGAAGATGATGATTGGGTGCAAGGCCCTCCAAGGTCTCCGGCACACGTTTCACTGCGTCCAACAATAATATATATTTAATTTATGATTATATAAATGTATTCTAAAAAAACTTATAATTTAAAATACAAATATAATATTATCGAACATTCATAAAATTAAAATGTAATCCTATCCATATTTATTATACCAAGTATATATTTTATTTATTGTAAAGTTGTTATGTAAATATGTACCATAAAAATTACTTAAGCATTTATATGATGTAACTGTGAATTACATATTTTGAGCACTTTATTAACATCGGCAATGTTTCGGTAATCCGCAACATACAAAACAGCGCACTCATATGAACATAGTTCACCCATGCATTAAAGCACAAACTGTTTCGTTGTTACGGTTCTAAATCGTATCGATGTCGTAACTAAGGGTGTAAAGTTTTTAAGCAACTCTTGATGTCAGCGAATTATATATTATGCTCTCTTTACGATTTCGTAGCACGTTCGATCCACTTTTAACTTCCGGCGATAAGTTGTAAGCTTCATTAAAGTGTGCTCGACATAACAGTGCCAGTCCCAAGAATATTATTGGGGTGCCAAGTAACGAACAAATTAGTTCGCCTGTTATTTCCGGTGACCATATTATTTTAGCTGAAATGAAATGAAGAAAAATGATTTAAAATTTTTATAATTTAGAATTTGGTTGTGTATCTAGATGTTCTGTGCCAGGAAACCATTATAATTAAACGGTTACCTTAATTTACTTTAATTTACATAAAATCATGAGTGAAATGGTTTATCAAGAAGTGCTTAAAATTGCAAAAAATTAAATTAGGCTCTGGTTACCCATTCCATACGGATTCCTATTCCGTTCCGGCGCGGCATGGCAAATGAGAGAAAACGGGCTGAACCAAAATGACGTGCTGAGTTGTGATCGATACCCCTAGATCTTTTGCAACCCCCGCGAACCTTAGTTCATTATTTTATAAAACCGATAAACATAAGCGTCCAAACTAAACGATTTATATTGGTCTCAATTAATACTGTCCAGAAACCCATTTAAAGCATCATAGTCTCCCTTTCCGATCTTGAAAGACTGACTAGAATTAAAATTTACGTTAACATTAATACAATTTTAAAAAATTAATTGGTTGTTCAGTGGTGTATCAAATATAGGTACTGGAAGAGCCAAGATCATCACAAGCAACGATTCGATCGAGAATATTGCTGCTCTGATTCTCGATGTTGTTAATCTGTTTTAGTCCGAGTGAACAGATTGAGTTCATCACGAGGTATGAGGTTAAATCACCATGGAATGGCAGATCTAATATAACAGTAAATTGTTTTACTTTAGACAGGTTCAGATCTCCCAAAATCATCACATAATCGAAATCAGCAGCCGCATCTGCCAGATAATTTGAGAAAAATGCAGATAGCTCTCCGTATATATCAGTTGAGGATCCGTATGGAATTTTAACAATAACTAACAAAATCAGCTTTCGATTGAAAACAAGTTTAACAACCAAAATCTCCAACTCGTTACTCTCCAGGTCAATAATATCTGCACGTATATCTTTCGAGACAGCTAACAGAATTCTGTCAGCTTTCGCCGTCGATCCAACATTCGAATAACGATCGCGTCCGAAAACATAATAGTCCGGGAGGAAATACCGTGCAAAACTGTGAGAGCTCGTCCGCCATGTTTCCGTTATACAAATTAGATCATACTCAATTTCCCACGCCGATAAATTCATTGCATGCGATTTTGATCGAATTGGGCAGAGATCGGCAGGGCCGGTTGATCAGCAGGTGCAGTCAACGGCATTGAAGTTGATAGAAGCAGATACATTTATTTTTTCGTAGCACTTGTATATTGTAAGAAAATGCTGACCGATCGTTGTTAAATATTATCACACTACACTTAAAAAACGAAAATTGCAATCTAACCCACTTAAAAACTAATTGTTGATTTAGCATATATATCCCTGCCCCCTCTCCCCCTCCTCCCCCCCGCCACCCCGTGCGAGTTAGTTAAGCCGTTAGTCCCTACTATTTCCAATTTCAATTTGCACTAATACCATAAAAATCACTCCTTGGAGTAGGGTGAACCATTTCGAGACTATAGGACTATCCGACGACTTTTTATTCGTACATTTACCGATTTCGGGCTTTTACCATATCATATATATTATTTGCACTGTTAGAACTCAACATATTCTGGGCTCACTTGCCTTATGTTTCCGCTCGCTGAAGTGGAGAAGCTTGCCTTAGTCTGAAATAGTCATCAAATGAATATGATGCCCCAAATGACGCCTAAAACTAAAAGAAGCCAAAACATATGTGTGTCATGGGATAATGGTAAATAGAATAAATCTTCCCTTCATGTAGTTGGATCTCCATTTCTCTAAGCGATTTTATATCTTGCACTAATTTTATTGTATCTTGAAGCGTTATGGATTGTGGTAGTTTTAACCCCTGTGATGAATTTCTTTAAGTGGCTAGATTCAGTTAGGGTAATGACTGATCTAATAAATGTTATTTCTATATGATTAGAAAATGAGCCGATTGAAATGAAGTAGAAATTCGTGTATCGTAACACATATCCAGCATTGGTTAGCATTGGTATTGTCAACGGCATATGACCATTGATTGATGGCATATTGGAAGATGATTCCTCAAGATTCATTTTCCGTTGCTCGATTGCTATATGATGTTTCGTGGTGTTACTCTACTGCGTATTATTATGCTTTGATATACGTGAAGAAGATCACGAATGACATGTCCAGGTATGGTGATGGTCGTTGGTAGTCTCTTATAATGAGCTCTCTTATGTGAGTTTCTGTTTTAATTGGGAAGGCTTGTTGTGTGTCTTCCAAATTTTTCAATATTAATATCAGCTGAATGGTTGAAGTTAATATCAAGCAATTTTGTCTTTCTCGTATAAAGTATTCGTTTAATTTTTCTATTTCAGTTTTCAGCCCTTTATCCGTTTGTTAAATGATTCCATTGTGAGAATTGAATTATGCTTTATTAGTTTGACTATGTTGTCTATTATGGTGATATCATTCCTTATTAGCGCCTCCAATTGAAGCTGATCGTTGTTGATTGATTGATTGATTGATTGATTTTGAATGTACGACCAAGTTCTTAGGCTTGAGTTCCCGGATGACGCCGGGTCCACCGTACACCCTTTTTTACACATAACAAAACCGAAGGATTGGATAGGTTAGTTAAGTGGGACAGAATCGGCCCGGTTACAGACACCTAGGTATAGCCGATAGTTAGTAACACAAAGACAACACAATTCTAATCTACTAGATGAAGGATAAAGGCTTAATAGGTTAATGGATAACGATGGTATTGGTCTTCAACAATTGCTTCTTTAAAACGGCAACCTAAGAAAAAATATTATTATTTCACATGCATCTGGAATTTTCCTGAAATTTAATTCTATTAATACTTTTCGGCTTCCTAACCAAAATTGGTTGACTCGACCCGTTAAAGACACCTATGTAAAGTCGTTAGTAATAAAATGACAACACAATTCTAAACTACACAATCAGCAATTACAATGAAGCATTAATTCACAAGCATCTGTAAATTTCCTGAAATTTAATTCTAAATTCATATTTTCCGGCTTCCTAAATAATTGAAACATTTATTAATTTAATCATTCTGCAACTCCGCAACTTACAGTCGAATTTCCTGAAACCAAAGTTATTTGAACTATATTCAAAATAATTCTAAAATTCATTAGTATATTTAGGACAATATATATACAATATAATAAAATTATACTTGAATAAAATAAATGTAAAGTAACGATTAGTATTAACTAAATTAATTTGGTTCTCATAAAACAAATAAAATAAATCGAATCCAGGAAAGGCACGCACGGCCTTCCTAACTTCTAAGTCTGTTGATTTGATGGATTTATTTATAAAAAAATATTTATGAAAGTCACTTGTCCTTGTCATCCCTAATCTAATACAAATATGTTTATTTATAAAAATAGAAAATGACCAAACGAAAACTGGTTCCAAAAACAGCTAATCTGGAATCTGTAAGGTAATGTATTAATAATGAATGTTTTTCACAGCTTTAGAATCCCCAATACCTAAACAAATTCAACCAAAATTAAATAAAACTATTAAAGTAATCAGGAATCTGTAAGATAACAGAATTAATAATAAGTAGCTAGCACATCTGTAGGATCCATGATAATCAAATAACCCAATTATATCGTTCAATGCTTTAATTATAAAATAAATAAATCAGAAAAAAATTACATACATACATATATATATACATACACACACACATACACACACACATATACATACACACACACATATATATATCTACAACAGCATTAAATAAATTATAAATTATATAATCGACATACGTCGATAATTATTTGTCCAACCTAGAACAAGTTAACCAAAACCTTTACCAATTTACAGTCTTCCAAATAATCTAGAAAAAAATTTAATTAAAAAGTGCATGATCCCGAAAAACTATCTACATATAGCAAATTTGACTGCATTTCAAATGTACTCCGTAGCTTCCATGTAATTCCAAATATTCAAATATTCGCAGAAATAGCAAAGTTATAAAGTTAAGCCAACAATTCCAATTCGATCACAGCCGCCTACCTCTACATGTCCTAAACTAGAGTTCCAAAATTCGTTAAATTATTATTTTCACGTTCAAAACAAGAATAATAAGAAATTTAAGAAATTTAATTTAATTTTACACTAAAACCTAAAATTCAAATTAATAAATTATTAATTTATACTTCTACAAGGATCTGTATATATGAATGCGATAATACGTTTTCCGCGGAACCAATCTACCGTGTAAATCGGAGGATGGGTGTATATGAATGAATGAATTCATCTGTGAAGGAGAAAACAAAAGTACAGAATAACCACGATCATGCTTGTTTAGTTTCTATCCAATTTCGTCATATATTTATCCCCTCAAAATTTTGTTTTATGTATTTTATTTGTCTATTTCCTGTTTCTTTTTTAGTTGAAACATGGAAGGGATAAATTATAAAACACTAAGCATGATCATAATAATCTATTCTCAGTTCTCACTCACGCAACAAGCGCAAAAACAAAAAATAGAAATGTATGTATATATTTAATATACTAAACCAAAACGTATAAATGAAATGGTATTTCATTTTACGCTCCTCTCTTAACACGTTTACGCAAATAGAAACAGTTAAATACATATTTTATATAATTAAAATTTATTTCGGAAAAATATGAATTAAAATAATGAAAAACACTTATCTTAGGCATCCATTGGAATCAAAAAAGTCATACATATTGAAGATTTACATACACTGCGTACATTGCGTTCAAGCAACGGTATCAAAATACATATAAACGAAAATTGTTATGTACATATTCTATACCATCACAAGCGCACCGTACACAGATTAAAATAAATATACAATATGTACAACTATTCACTTCACTTATTAAATTCACGCAAATTATTATTGAAATTATTATTTATTAAAATTATCAACTATATCAATATTATACTTTTTATTAGTTAATTAAAATACATTTAAAATAAATTATTTATTTATTTAAAGGAGAGACAAAAACACGTCCTTCCTCTACGACGATCAATCGCCGACCCCAATTGAAGCTGATCGTTGTTGATGGCTTCAAATTGAGTTTCAATTTCCTTGATTCACGTCATCGTTAGGATCCCGAATATGTTACCTAACAGAACGCTTACTGTGTCGCCTAAGACTTATTTTGATCTACCTTTCCTTATTGCTCGATAATAATAATTCACTATCCGGATTCTAATTGTTAAGCTGCCATTGAATTTGTTAAAGTATTAATTCGCAATTTAGTTCAATCAAATTTCCTATATACATGCCCCGCCGTCAGTTGGTTTTGTACCGCTGTGAATGCTTCAATTTCCTCCCAATAGTTAGTCATGTTGAATAAACTATTAGCGTCCATTTCATGGCTATCACCTCAATTCGGGCTATTGATTCAAAGTGTATGCCCGTAGAGTGGTTGAATGGGGTGATATATTATGTTGTTGGCCTGGGTAAGTCGCAAAAAACAACATCTGGACAATGTAGCTAGCATCAGGCGGTTCAAGTTGCCCTTGTTTTTTATTTGTCTATGAGGTTGCTGCCTCGGAACTTTCCCAGATCCCAAATCCTTTAAATTTTCCTCAATTGGTAGTTTACACAATTCCATAATTGAGTGCTTAAAGGTATTGTTCTCGTACTTTACTATAGCTTCCTGCATCCGTCTCGAAAATTCTCCATAGCTTCCATCGTGTGGTTGGTTGTTGGTCGTCCTTTAGTGATGCTAATTCGTTATTTTTCATCATTTAGTTCGTTGTTGTAATTGGTGTTAGTATTCTGAAGACCATCTTTACTAGAAGTCCTGAACGATTTTTTCCACAACGTGCCACCTTTTTTTTAATGATATGTAGTCTATATCTGCGGCTGGCAGTGTTTTGAGAGAATCTCCCTCCAAAAACTGCCCTGGTGTTATTGCTGACAGATCTGTTGGATCACTGCAAAGTGAAGCTAGCGATTGTAATTTTAGGCACGCTTCTATTTGGGTGGTTAATAGAATTTAATAGACTTAATCCCAGATTCTCATATACCACTAGGGTATGGGGTGCAATTGGCGGTATGAAATGCCAATTTGTTTCGACGTTGATGGGGGTATTTTTTCATTCAGTTTTTTACTCCAATGAAGTATGTCTCATTCTCAGAGTAGGTATATGCAGCACTAAATGATCGCTTACGATTTCAAAATGTACAGCCTTTGTTACCATGCAGATAAATAAGGCGATATAGCCTTTGTAAGTTTTATGACCTCTTCCTTTGGGTGCTCTTACTTGAATGGAACCAGCATAATCGATTCTCGTTTTCCCGGCTGTACTCTGGTAGAAGGCAATTTTCCCATTTGTTGCCTTACAGAGCAGGCGTTATTTATGGCGAAACCAAATAATGCATTTTTGAATTAATTACCTTACAGCTCGTTTACCTTTAATAATACAATATTTATTTCGTAAATACGATAACGTTAATTGTGTATGCCATGTAAGATACTGATATGGGCCCTTCTATCATTTTTTGCGTCACTAAACGAACTAAATAGCGCCGAATTTTGAAGTCATCCATTTTCGTCTAGTGTTGGATTTATTTATTGCTAAAAGTTTGCTTTTTTGGTAATTTGTTTAGCCTAGTTCATATAGCTAATCTCATTATAAAAGTCTTGCTTTTGTGCTAACTAGATATATTTTGCCGTAGTAAATCTGGTCCTTCTCACCATAATTTATTATTTATTAGTGCAAACGGTGATGAGCCGAGTGAAGCTATATCCTCAGCGGTAGAAAGTCTTACTTGTGTAAGCGGATCTTGGCGCAGGCGGATTTAAGCATAGGTGAAACTCCTTAAAAGCGAGATGAGCTCAATGAAACGAAATCGGGACCCAGTAGAACCACACTAGAAGCAAAGCACTACTAAATCAACTTATTAGCTTGCATAAAAGATTTAAATCCTAAATAAGTTGACTACGACTCCTGAGAGGCAGCTAACCCAAGAACGCAGTCTTTCGCATGGCCCAGGGTTTTCATAGGCTTACGATCGATGATGTTAATAAATACAACTATGAGTGAAGAACTCAGCGCTGACCCATGTTCCACGACAGTGTACACGTTGCAGCTTGTAAAGTGCAAGTGGTATACTATGATTATGTGAGTAGGCCATTGGTGTGTGAGTGAATGGAAAATATTATTAATTAATTGCCCTTAAAAGGACGCAAAATCCATTGTCCATAAAAACAATCCATTAGCCATGTTTCGAGTCCCAAATAGTTAAGTTGTGACTCGATCGAGGATATTCCTCTTAATGCTGGCCCTCATAGATAAAAGCGAGAAAAACGAGAGCATCACAATGGAGCAGTTAATGTCGATATGTAATGCACAGAACTCAATCTTTATGAAGGTTTTGAGGGAAACTCAAGGATATCAAGGAAGCGTTAAGTTAACTTCCTGCTTTAACTAGAGATCAGTGAAAATTTCTAGAAAATAGTTAGCCGATCGGCGGTCAACAAGAACAAGATTCGAAGTAAGAAGGAAAGGAAGGTCGATAAACAAGTGGGAGCTAACGGGAATTTAAGAATGGGTATTATTGAATTTAAGAATGACATTATTATTGTGAAAACACTGCGGGTTACAAAAAGAATAAAGCAGAAGAAGGACAACTCGATGAATCGAGAAACCTTCTAAATCCAGGGAATAAAACGAAAAGCACGATAAATCATGCCGGCATTTATTCTGCGACAGAATTAACCATTATAATGGTGTTGAGCAGGAGAAGGTGGAGTAGCAAAATGCTTCGTATTGCTCAAATAACCCATAATCATACTAAAGTTGCTAAGGATTTGATTGTTTCAGAGAACCTTGAGTAAATAAACACAGGATCTCTGGCCGTAGAATTAAAGAGTATGACTCCTTAAGAAAATCTGGAAGAGTTGCCTCTCAAAGCAGAGGGGAAGAACAAAGGTCTAGTACTGCAGTAAGCTCCGTCTTTAAACAAAAAATAAATTAAAGTCCTTATTGAATACTAACCTCTTAGTTTGAAACATTGTGCAAGCCGACATTTACACTATCCGACTTTCGGACCCGACTCTATTTTTATAAAATGTTTAGGTAAGGGAGAGTTGCGGCGGAGCTGGAGAAACTATTGTTGCATCATATACATTTTTAGTTGCATCGTCAACAACGTCTAGAGCAAAGCATCGCCGACTACAGTTAGTTGTTGGTTTCGAAGTTTTAATCTCGATCTGGACGGTTTTGCATTATTATTAGGTTGGAAAAATGCTTCTGCTTTATTTGCCCATGAACGTAAATTTTTTATTGGTCCACAATTGTATAAAATAAATATTTCTACTAATCCGTTATTAAACTAAGATTTACTCAAAAGTCTCTGGTTAAATTTGCCAAAAGAGTTACTGCCGCTGGACACCAAAATGGACATAAAGTAAATCCTGGCAGTCAACCAGCTATCCACAGACAAGGCAACTGCTGACAATGAATCAGCCCTTGCCTCAAACCAACGAAAATTTGACAAGACGCAACAAACCAAGATGAGATTGGTAGATCACCAGCCAACACTGGTCAATGTTAAAGATCATAAAAATCACTTACAATTTCTGATCGATTCGGGGGTTGAAGTATCGGTGGTACAACCAACAAGTTTCCCCGACATGCAAAAAACATTTCTTGCACTTTTATCGCGGCAAACGGATCGTGTTCGTTCAAATATTCCTTCATTGTACCGGCAGTAGAAAGGCTTATTATAGGTGTGACTTTCTGTTAATATAAATTTGGTCTCGTGGTCGATTTGAAGAACAGAAGTCTTTCTGTCAATAACGAATATGACACCATTGAGAAAATTTTCTCCCGCTCTCATTGAGGTTCCGAATTACAATCTTCCAGTGAAACACAACGTAGTTCACAACGTCGTCACGTACCTTGTACTAAACCACGACAACTCGACGCAACGAAACACTGCTGCCACAAATCATATCACCGCGATGCGAAATGATTTCAGTATTCAGAATATCGCTTAAATGTTTACTATGTTATGTATAGCTACAATACGCGATCAAATTTGAATTTCTTTTTGGCAAATGTAATACTTTTTGGGGGTTTTTGGTGGGAAAACAAGAAAAACCTGATAGTTTTTTTTGTAAATTGGTTTTTATTTATCGCTCTCTTACTAAACGTCTCTTACGCATTTGGGATTCATTAAAGCAGCGAAATGCATTTTCATATGCATCCTTCCGTTAAAACACAGGGTTGATGTCATTTAACACTTCCCAGAGCCAATTTCAATCCACCAAATTCAGTCGTAAACTATTACCACCGCTTCATACCACGTTAAGTAGAACTGTTATCAAATATTCACCGGCATTTGGCCACGTTAAAAGGTCAAGCGATCTCTTGTCGCTGCCCTTTTGGAACATTCGTTGAACGACACGCAGTTCTACATAACTACCGACGCTTCCAATGTAGCAGTTCAAGCTGACTTACAACAACGGAAATAAGTATGTTCGCAACCATTTGCGTTCTTTTCTCGATAGAGAACTTCTTGTTACGTTGTTAAGGCCCACATTTCTTTTTATTTACCGAACATTAACCTCTCCCAACAACCATTGCATCAAAGTCAGAATGTAGTGCGCGGCAATTACGATATCTCGATTACATTGTTGCCAGCGACTGTTTGTCTCGTTCTCGCGAAATACTTCTCACCGAACTTAACGTCTTCTTTTTCGACATGAGGATATTGTACAGCAACAACGCAATGGCGAATAGCAAAAATTGATTTCAGCATGCGCCCCGAAACCAAGCGTAAACTTGCAACATATTGACTTTCCATACAAGCAGCAAATTTGGTGTGAGAAGACTCAGGCAAAAATCGAACCTTCGTCCTCCTCAACAAACGACGTACAATGTCAAAAGTCCAAAGTTCACCACTACACGAAATGGAACTTTGTAAATTCGAGTTATGAACTGGCATGTTTAAACACATTCACATGGATCTGGTTGGTTCACTAGCCAATCGAATGACTATCTTTACATTTTAACGAAGTCGACCGATTTATCAATTGGCCAGAAGCTTATCCAGTCTGCGAAATGACCGCAAAAACCTTGTGTAAGATCTTCTACAATGAGTATATTTGTAGATATGGCACCCCTCTCTTTATCCCGACAAGGCAATGAACACAATTCGAATCAACCTTGTTCTCCGAGATGGGGAAGCTCCTACATTCCCATCACATTCGGACCACTACATACAACCCTAAAGAAAATGATCTGATCTAACGGTTTCTCAGGCAACAAACGGCCACATTAACAGCTCGACCTATACATCCCATTATATAGAAGACATCCCACTATAGAAGTTCCAACAATCCTATTGAATACTCGAATCTCAGTCAAGGAAGATCTCAACGGTACTCCAGCAGAGCTAGTTATGGTCAAAACATCAAGGCCCCCGGCGGATTCCACATGAAAGATTAAAATTTGAACCCAAGCACAGATATTTCAGATTTTGTGAACCAGCTTCGTACTACCATGAGAGCCTTAGTTTCTACGGACAGAAACTGTTCACACGTATTTACGTGTGTTAATTGAACCAGATAAAAAACGCACACCTCTGAGTACACGATATTCTTGACCGTATCCAATGATCCGAAAATTGCTAATATAAAAATATCTTTATGCTTGGCAACTTTGGTTATCAACGCGTAAATAACCACTACGAAACCTTTTCATGAATTCGGAGAGATGATGAACAACCTCATCCATTTTCATTCGAGACACAGTGTTTATTTACTTTCTAAAAAGTAGAAGACCTCGAACATACGGCAGCCTAAGCCGCCTAATTGAAAACCGAAGTCGAAAATGTTTTAACTGTTACTCAGGAGCTGATCTAAATTTGACCAAAATGGGTTAAGAAAATATTTCAAGAGCAGTCAGTCAAAATTGATCCTATAATCCCGATGTATAGGACATACTATACATCGAATTCAGCAATATTCGGTTAATAAATAGTCAAATTCTATTCAGCATTGTACTGTCCCAAATACCATATTTAACGGTAGAGTATTAACAAATGGTTAAATTCTGCATAGCCATATTTCAGAACTCTTGTTAAATTTCCACATAGTCGGTTCAGAAATAATCGAGTTTTTTCAGCCTACCTAGCTAAGTTTCCAAAGCATGTCCAAAATTCTTAATAGAACACCAGTCCGTTGTACAAAGTTCACAAACTTGGCCGTAATTTCAGAAAATTAGGTTCTGACTAATTAAGACTTTGTTCTCTTTTTAAATCGATTACTTCAAATTGTGTCAGGATCCGGGATTTTGAATTGTGGTATTCTGATTTTCGAGAATTTGATTTTTAAGATTTTGAAAACGGAGTAGTTTGCGACCTTCGAAGGTGACTGTCGATGATAGTCGTATCGATCTGAGTGTAGTTGAGCGCATTCTTTGTGAATTAATCAGCTTCTTATTTCTATGAATGAGGTTAAAGAATAGACTTTCGGGATATTACTCGACATCAATTGCTGTGTGAGTGTAAACGTAACTACGCCTAGCGGACTCTCAATAGTTCGTATTTGTCTCTTCACAGGTTTTAATTTGAATTCAGCGATAAAAAAAATGTCTTCAGCTCGAGTGCGCTTTTCATAGTCTTGCACTTCATACAACTCTCGGTGACTTGATTCCAAATGGTCGAACTGCGCCTGAACGAATCCTTCACTCACCTGGGACTAGCACTTGCTATTACCTTATTTGTATTCGAAAACTCACTGATTGAAAACGTCCTTGCTCGACTGGCCATTACACCGAATTACTAATAGGTTGTGCAGACAACCAAATCTTCTAATTCCGGCTTTACAGAAGTAAAATCCGGCGCGAAGGAACAAACTATTTTGTTTGATTAAAGAAGTACATTCATTTATCACACACAATGTCATTTTCACATTAGTAATTAGTTCAGATGTTGTCATATCTGATCGTTGTGCAGACATCCAACATTGCCTCCAACTGAAAGTCTGTGAGTTTTGAATGACGCTGTGTGTGTAATTACTTGAATAGCTCGGGCGGAATTTTTACCTAAAAATCATAAAAACCTATAGGCAGAACATGACAGTGGAAGCATCTGTGAAGTGATGAAACAGTTCGCACTTTCCTCGAGCAGTGCAAAACAAACAAAAAAAAAAACTGACACCACTAAATAGACCGGGTTGCTTAAGTATTACAACGGGTGGACTTGTTGCCTCCAAGATAATCGCAGGTCAAAAATTGGAGACCTTGTGCTAATGGGTATGTGGTAGGATGATCTGATGGGATCTTCAGTTAAACACGACATTCAGCTGTTTATTGGTGATTTACATGCAGATTGGTCGTGCCCGTGTAAACAAACTCATTGCAACCACCATAGCATACGTGATTTGTGCAATAAAAATTGGATGCCTGAAGCAGCTTTGAACATTGTTAATTTCGTTAGGCGTAATTTTTCTTTTTTTCAGAAGCAGTAAATATTCAAAACAATTTTGCGAAAGCTATCTGCGAGGGAATCCTTTTTTGTTAGACACAGACATCACTTTAATCATTTTTGGCTACGATCTACGCCGGCTTCTCGATTTTCGAAACGATCTAGTATCTACTGTTGGTCTAGGACGACAGAATATGATTTTGTAAAATAAAAAATAATAAATATTTACCTGTTTGCTCATGATTCGTCAGTTTAAACATTGACCAAAATATTCCGATCAATGGAAGTGCACCGGATGTGACTGCAACCGTAAACACCGCCGACTCCGACATAATTAGAAATTCAAGCAACAACAGCACGAATGCAATGTAGACTCCAATCAGAATCCACGAGTACAATCGCACCTGCGTACAATTACCGACCCGGTTTGATTTCAAAATAAGGTGTGACACTTTTACCGACGATAGCTCCTGTTTATGTGCCAACGCCGATATATTAT
The DNA here is from genome assembly GCA_963691935.1 of Nephrotoma guestfalica. Lineage (NCBI taxonomy): Eukaryota > Metazoa > Arthropoda > Insecta > Diptera > Tipulidae > Nephrotoma > Nephrotoma guestfalica. The sequence continues at coordinate 200,251,223 of OY829914.1, read as the reverse complement.
TCGTATTCAACGATGGGATGGATGATGATGGAGATGATGAATGATTCATCTGTTTCCGGTGCTTGTGATTTAATTTTTTCATTGATTTTTCACCATTTGGCCTTTTCATTACGTTATGCCGGTCATGCTGTGCTGTACCATTATTTATAAAATTCTCATCATTGTTATGCTCACCGTTATTATTATTTTGGTTGTTCATATTATTTCGTTTATTGTCGTGATGATATTTATGATGACTTGTGTATGAATTGTTGCTGCCAGCAGTGGTATTGTTCGCGTTACGTTTAGCGCGTAAACTTTGGACGGTACGATTAAATAAAATACTGTACGGTGTTAAATTTGATAAATATTCTAGTGTGTTGTGGTGATTTTTGATGTCAGGTACTTCATATGGTATATTAAAATGGCACAAAAAACTATTCTCCGTATTCGACCAGAATTGTGACAAACTTGCCATCTGCGTATATACAAAAAATATAAATAAAGTTTGTGCTTTAAGAAATCTCAATAAATTTTGTTACCTGTCCGTTTCGCGGAATTATATCAATCCATCCGATCAAAATAAATACCGCCAGTCCAGTAAGATGAATCCATAACGCTAAATGTATCGAGGTTGGTTTTAGTTTCGATTTATTGTCACCCGTCGATAAAATTGGGGTTTCGACTTGTGTCGGTATTTCAGCGTTGGACACATTCCGCGAAATTGTTTTGAGAAAACTTATTTTTGGTATTCGCCGATTTACGGGTTCCGGAGTTGTTATAATGTTACCTTCGAGCAATGATAAATGTAACGTCCATAGTGCGATCCCAATCACGTAAAATAACGTCCATACAGCTCGACTTTGCCAACCATCGGAATTTCCAGCTGTTTGATTTATAACCGTAGTGGGACTGGTGGTCGCACTGCTGGAGAAATTTAAATTTGTTACATCGATGCCACGACATCGAAACTCATCGCATAAACCGTAATCTACAGAAATAAAAAGACCGACAACGGCTGTGGTCGCGGAAAATATTCGCTGTAAACCCATTACTTTACGGCAAAAGAAGAAGTAAAATATGAGCGAGTACACTAGTGCTGCTCCTTTGAGTGGATCTTGTAGATGACATGGTACACGTCTGTATGAACTAATTGTTAGTATGGTGCCAGCAAATCCACTGTATACCGTAAGTGGTAGTAACCTGTAACGAAAATATTATTTTATGGTGATTGATATATTTTTGTCTTTTATTCCTTAATTGGTAAAATTTCTTCTGGGAATTGTGGTAGAAACAGCCAAAAAGGTACACAAGTGTTTTTCTCAAAATATGTACGGTTAAGGTATTTAGATAAAATACGGTTACTTTTTATTATTTTTCGGATTTTATTGTACGAAATTGGTTTTTCGTTCTAATTTTGGAACTCGCACCTAGGTAGCATATTGCTGCCATGACACGTTAATCAGCAGTTGAAATTAGTTTTAAAAATATAGAATAGAAAGTAGGTAATTTGCATAGTAAACTGTTTTTGAGTCTTAAATTTATTTATTTCCTATCTTTTAGGGTTATGGCTTATCAGACAAAATATTAGGGGAATTATTTAAGGAAATTGTAAATTGATTGTATCTGAATCAGGAGCGAAATTTATAAAATGTTTTATGCATACATCAGGTGTTATTGTATGCTTGCTTTTTATAAAAGTTTAGTGGGTAAAAACGCAGAGGTTGATGATAAACCACTTGTCGTCGAGCGTTTCCAAAATTTTAAGCAGTGTTTGTTGTATTTTTTTCATTTGTGTCGCCGCTCTTGAACCACCAGTGACGCTGGTCGAATGACGCATATACTTGCACGCTGAAATCACCTGCATACAGCTTCTCTCTTCATTGTAAGACGTACGAGTAAGAATAATTAATCAGTTGAGGGGTCGTTTTATTTATATAAGTCTTGAGGGTAACAACTTTTATAATATTATCGGAGCCTGAATGCACTTTTATTACCGTCCCTAATGTCAATGATTTATAGTAATATTAGCATGTTTCTTAACTACAAAGTGACCATCTCTTCGAAAAGTGCTCAGCTTCCTAGCTGTCGTACTATATGTCACCTGGTCAGATAAGATGGCTTTAGATCATACATGCTATCTTAGTAACTGCATTATCCATAAGAAAGTGGGATGGAATTAAAACATCAATATTCGAAGAATGTAGAGCACAGATCGGCCGGAAATTGTATATGCTTCGGATATAAGTTTGCTCATTTCTTCTAACGTGAATAATGTAGTGCCATTGACCAGCTTGAAATAGTAATTAGCTAATTTTATTTGGGCTTTCTATATATCACCGGCATAGTGTACAGTACACCGACTTTTATATATGAGAATTAGTTCAACTCTGCAACTTGGTAGATGGCTCATCAGTTGATGTTTTGTCTGTCTGATAGCGTCAAAGGTCCAGCAGGCTTATTATTTGTGTCAATTTATTGTATTATTAGAGAACTAATCCGAGTCCAGCAACACGAATATTCGCAAGTTGATCGAGGAACGGGTTCAATGATTTTCGGTTGTTGTTAGGCTCCACCGACCAAATGGCACAGTGGTTAAAGCTTTGCCGGGTTCGAATCCCGATATGAGCAGGATGCAAAGAGAATTTTCATCAAAAGATTACGACCTGTGATGAAATGGAACACAACTGTGACGCCCTGTCCAGAGTGCAAAACTCATGAGCCGACCCATCTTCCATGCCAGTATAGGCTGGCATGTAGCTAGCAATGTGCAGATGGTGATAAAATCGGACCTATAACCGTACGTCCTCGAATTGGCCGACACTGGCGTAAAAGGACGGAAAAACAAACCGCGAAAGAGTTGGAAGAGCCTTGGCCCCAGAACAGATTGCAGGGATAATAAAAAAAAATATAGGCTCCATAGACTTTTATCACAGCAAAACTCCGAGATTTGTCATTAAGATAGCTGACTGGGGTTTATTTGCTAGAGACTTGGTTGTAGAAGCACTTCCAGAAATTAATTCGACCGATGAAATTCATGCTCGTGCGGAGCTGATCTCAACACAGTAAGCCAGTATCTACAATAACTAAATTCCTAGGAAGAGAGGAGCTAAGAAACGAAACGGTTGGTGGAACTCTAACCTAAGGAAACTTAGATGTTCTATGGATAAGCTTAGAAGAGCATACCAGATTGAAAGAAACCAAGAAGAAGAAGCAAAATAGTTAAAATTGTCACTCTTTAGAGGGGGAAGAAATAACTATTTACTAAAGTAGTCTCTAACGGTACGTCACGGAACATGGTAATAAAGATCCATGAGGTCTTCATAACAAATTTGCCACTGGACCTCTTGAAATTTTAAATACCACTAGGAAGGCAAATGGGGTCGTTACAGGTACGTAGCACGTTTGGAGTTACTTAACTTACTTCTACCGGACGAAACACCCGGCGAAACTGGGTCACATGCAGATATGCGTGAGATCGCCATACCAACAGCGGTTGGATATCCACAGTTGCTGAAGACCCTCAATTTCAGGAGGTCATCAGTCAGTGCTCTCTCATTTGCTTCAAATGTAACGGGTCGCCATGACTTGACAACTTGAACGCTGATTCAGCTTGCATGGCCTGGCATAGTAAAATTATTAAACAGCTGCTTAAAATTTGGTTACTTTCCAAAACAAAATGGTGATAGAGATCCACTTTATTAGAAATCTTATAGATCCATAATGTTGCAACCGGTTATGGGGAAACTCCTAGAAAGGTTACTAGCCATTCGCATTACACTGCGGATTGATCAGAGATGACGGTTCTGAGACAAACAATTCGTTTCCGACGTAGCATGTCTACTGAAGATGCGATATAGTCCGCCTAATTAACCTTGAAAAAATCCAAAGTTCAAAATATGTTATGGGTTATATTTCTGGGTACAGTTCTGTATCTAAGCAAATCACCAAAGGATGTCCTCAGGGTTCTATTTTAGGCCCTCTGGTCTGGAATATCGTGTTTAATACAAGAATTATTAATGACCTTCATGAAATTCATTCGCGGATGGCAAGGTCATTCTGGTGAATATCAACTCGAGACTCGAACTTCAGCGTCAGAGTCAATTATCTCTGCAGAAAAACCCAAATTTGACTCTTGTCGACCTCCAACAATATCTCCTGTGAGATATCTAGGAGATGCCTTTGATGAACGTATGGGCGTAACATCTCACTTTCTAAGAGTCTGTGAAAACGCTAAGAAGCTATTCCACTTCCTGGCGAGAGTGCCAAGAGAGGGATGAGGAATGAATGATAAAACACTTGAAATAATTTACATATGTGTAACGGAAGCATAATCAATTTATAAACAAATGAAATAGAGGCAATGGCGATTAACCTATGGCAAAGAAGGTGGAGTGAATCGGTCAATGGTAGGCAGACATTAAAGCAAGACTCAAATTAAAAATATCACTAACGAGCTGAGTTTAAATAAGCCTAACAGAGATTCAAAATAACGGTTCAATGTCAATGTTTATGCGGACCTGAAGTAGAAGACATTATCTACCTACTTTTCGGATGTAACGACGTGAAAGCTGTGTCACTAAAGCAAAAGTGGCTGGGTAAACGAACACAAACAAATTGCCACTGCCATAACTACTAAGCGACGAAATTCTTCCAAAGTTCGGCCAGTTTTGTGCTGAACTGGCTTTTATCTTAAGCGAAAGGAATAGTGCGTTTTAGTATACATTTGACCATGAAATGTTAACTACGATTAATAATCAATTGAATACACAGTCCGAGTCTCCAGACACGGTGCTTAAGCAATGTGTCAACCAGAGAATGCGTTCGCTAATTTTAATATTTATGAGAAATTGAGAATTTTGTTTAAATTATAGGAAGTTTGGCAATATATGCAAATGCATCTATATAGGACAAATTCTAACATACAGTTGGTTCGCAAATTTCTTCAAATATCATCATTATGAGTTTGTTTTGTGGTTCTATCACCGTAGTTAAGTATAATTTTAATAATTCTGGGACAGGATGAAAATAGTAAAGTGGTAATAGTGTAAAATCTGTATTTTTATCAACGGTTCAAGATTCTGTTCAAATTACAAGCGCAGCATATTTTTCGCAACAGTGCCATGAAAGTGAATGGTACATAGATAGTAGGGCATCACAGCATATGTCATCATTTGAAAATTTGTTCACCGAAATAAAAGTATCCGAAATTACACAAATTACTTCGGCAAATTCAAGTAAAGTTCCAGTGAAAGGTGTCGGTAAAATACAAATGCGTGTAAACGAATTCGAGATGGATTTTAATAATGTTTTGTGCATTCCTGGTTTATCTGCGAACTTGTTGTCACTACGCAAATGATAAAAAATGGTAATGAAGTCTTATTTGATCAAAATGGATGTCAAATTATCAATAAATTAAAACAGTTGTTAGTCAGCACACTGTAACATTTTACAAAATGGTGTATATCGGCTTTAGGTACAATAAGTTAAATGTTTAGCATCCATGACACAGATAAAGAGTGGTTTATTGTGGCATAGAAAATTGGGCCATATAAACTTAGCGGACATGTGTAAGATGAAAAATGGTTTGGTAAATGGCATCAATTTTAATGATAAAAACGCAATTGAAATTAAGAATTGTGAGATTTGCAGATTCAAAAACCATTTAGAACAACGCGCACCGATAACATTTTTGTTTTGGTTCATATCAATCGGTGGTGCAAGATTTATACTTACGTTTATCGATGGTCATTCAAGAAAGATTTGCGTATGTTTTTTAAAAGAAAAATCTGAAGTGTTCGATCGAATTATTGAATTTCAAGCTGTAGTTGAAAAAGAAACGTGAAGAAAAAAAAACCTTAAAATCAGGTAATGGCACAAAGTACATTAATCAAAAGTTTGAGAATTATTTTAAAACGAATGGTATCAAACATCAGTTGTGTATACTCCCGAGCAAAACGGTATCGCCGAATGAACAAATCGAAAATTGGTGGAAAAGGCTTAATTTATGCTGTTCGATTCGGAGCTGGACGTCTGGGGCGGCACCAATTAAAAACACATGGAATTGGGATCTACTTTTCAAAAGCGCGCGGAATATAATAAATACTTTTATGCATATTTTGCTGACAAGTCAGGTCCAACATAATAGATTTAAGCACATTTTATAATTTAGTATTAAGTTTTCATGCGATCAGGAAGCAATTAAATAAAAATAAAATTGTAATTAAAAAATAAATTAATTAAAAAGTTTAAATAAATAAAAATAAATAAAACGATTAAAAAATAAATTATTTTTTATTAATAAATATTTGTGTGTGAACTTAAGTGGCGCAGTTGTTAGCGGATATTTTTTAATATCCAAAACCATACGTTCAAAAAGTTATCTCGTTATTTCGGAGTGTAAAAGTGCTCGTATCGATGGATCATCGATACTAAGTGAATGACGGAACATTTAATGAATTAATAATAAATACAAAATAATATATATATTTTTTCCTGATATCTATTTGCCCCGACCAACGGTACGTAGGTTTCAGTGGTTGCTTACTGCACACTCATTCACTCCACATCATTAACCCACCTACTTCACCTACTCACACAACTACAGTATACCACCTGCACATTGCAAGCTCCATGTTAACCTGTACATTGACATGGAAGGTGGGTCGGCGCGTGACACGGGATTCTGCACTCCATCAGAGAGTCTTAGTTGTATTTATTAGCATCACCGATCGTAATCGATGATGAAAATTCGATTTGCATCTAGCCTCTGATGGGATTCGAACCCAGCATCTCCCGGTCCAAGTGCCGAAGCTTTAACCATTGCACCACTTGTCCGGTTATACAAAATAATATATATATTTTTTCCTGATATCTATTTGCCCCGACCAACGGTACGTAAATAGAGCATAATAAAACATAACCATATAATAAGACGCCCTAGCGTATGTACTATGTAGTACAGTGAAAAAAATAAAAGATAAAATAAGAAGTCAAGTCAATTTTATCAACGGACCATTGAAAATTGATGATGAAAGCAGTAACAATAATTATCACATGGTAAGCGTTTTCTTTTTGACAAATAATTTAAGTTCAAAAACTATCAAAATCGAAATAACTTAGTATCTCAACAAAGTTCTACGGTTTATAGAACGAATTCACATACAAATAGAAACGAATATTTAGAAAACTTAATAGATAGATTTGAAAATATAAAAGTAGAAACAAAATTCAAAGTTGAAAGTATTAATAATAACCCAACCTCTAACAAAATGTCTGTAAATTGTGATCTTGATGATGTGAGAGATTGTGGAAACGGTGACAACGACGTGTTTAAGAATCTTAGAATCCCTGACGCGATCAAGGAAAACCCAAGATATGAGGGAAGCTAGCATAATCTCTTCGAATTTATCGAAAACGTAGAGGAAATTCTAAATTTGTGTATAATGACATAGACGGGCAGCCGTGCTCGAAAATAGTTCTAAGAGCAATCCGCAACAAGCTGACGAGGTACTAACAATGTACGAAAGCTCGTTAGAGTGGGAAGCAATTAAAGATAATTTAATTACCCACTACGCGGATAAAATAAGCGAAACAAATCTCGTGAGAGATTTGTACAGCATAACACAGGGAAATGATACAATCCGAAATATTTCGCTAAGATAATCGACATACAAAGTACTATATCAACCATATTAAATTAAACGAATATAAATGTATAGTAGTAAGGTCAAAAAAGGAGCTCTATCAGGAAATGTGCCTCAACACATTCCTTGTTGGACTCAGAGGGCCCCTAGGCTCAACCGCATAGCTTGGCAGAAGCATTATCGCATTGTTTGAAGAAGCAGAACATGACGTACATGAAAAAAGGTACAACCATGAACGCAAACTTCACCCCACAAAGGCCAATTATATCAAGACCAATAAATCCTCAACGGAATAATTATTCAAGCAGTCCACCCAGTCCTCAAAATATACATTTTTCCCCGCAAGCTAATCAGCGACCATAGGCCTTTTACCCAACAAAATGTTAGTCAAAATGCTCCCATGAACTATAATAATAACAGATTCGTGCACAAACCTCCTATGGTTTCACCAAGGAAGATCCAAACGATTACAACCAGTACACATTTCATAACAAGTCTAACCCACCAAATAACTATCAATTCCAATCAAATGGACCTCCGAAGTTCCGGGCTCCGGAAATTTTCAATACTGAGACTAACTTCGAAGAACAACCGAAACAGCATGAAAAGGAAGCACCATTATACTTCCCTGACTTAGAAGAAGGCGAGGTAGACGGTGTAAATTTTCATCCCGAAGCCTCTCCAGCGGAGTTGGATACATATATGCAAACAGACATGAAACATATACGCTTCCGCACATACACTTACGGTTATATCCACAAAAAACACTAGAGATACTAATTGACACTGGCTCTAATAAATCCTTTCTGAACCCAGATTTCGTACATCCTTCACGGATACGTACCATATTCCCTATCGATATACAAACCATGTTTAACACCCATGCCATAAACCAAAAAGAAGTAATTCCAGGACTCATTGAGTTCATAACCAGGGAACCCATTGGCCTCCTTTGTTCAAGTTACACTAATACTTTGATGGTTTAATGGTACTCAAAATAATGCAACAACTGGATGTTACGTTAGATCTAGCCAATTCTATCCTGAAAACGGATAAAGCAAATATCTTTTTACTGTTTAAGCCAAATTATTCATCCAAACCCTATTCTATATTACCAAGAAGTAAGCTTATCGCCGAATTTTTGGTAGACGTAGAGAACGGTAATATATATATGATACCAACAACAATCAATAGAAATCTAATTATCCCCGAGAGAATATACCATAGTAGAAATTGGTACGCTACTCTGGAAATCGTCAATTATAGCAATAAACAACACACATTCGTTATCGAACAACCAATTAAAGTCGAGCTGTTAAAAATTTTTTGTCGAGTGGAATCCCACCATTGCTATATACAAGAATTGGGTGAAACACAAAATGAAGATATCTCAAAGTTGATTAGAGTTCAACACATCAGTCCTAATAAAAAGGTAGCCATCATTAAACTTTGACATCAATACCAGGATCTACATATTTCTCAAAACAGAACAACGATTGTCATTTAGCGATGACGTCAAACATGAGATAAATCTGAAAGACGATAAACCTATCTTCATCAAAAGCTATCGGTACCCTTTCGTCCATAAAGAGGAAGTAAAGAAGCAAATAGACAAAATGCTACAAAAGGGAATCATCCGTCCCAGCTTCTCACCTTGGTCATCGCCCATATGGATCATGCCGAAAGAGGCCGATGCAAGTGGCAAAGTCAAGTGGCGATTAGTTATAGACTATCGCAAATTGAATGAAAAAACGATAGATGACCGGTATCCGCTACCGAACATCACGGTTATCCTGGACAAATTGGGCAAATGTCTATATTTTTCGACCATGGATCTATAGCATCTGGGTTTCACCAGATTGAGGCCAAGAAAGAGGATATCCCTAAAACGGCTTTATCCGTAGGCCATGGGCACTACGAATATGTGAGAATGCCTTTTGGGCTTAAAAACGCACCATCGACATTCCAGAGAGTCATGAAAAATGTCAACTCAGGAAAGCCAATCTAAAAGTACAAATGGATAACTCGGAATTTATCTTCAGAGAAATTGCCTTTCTGGGCCATATCGTTACGAGTGATGGGATCAAACCAAACCCCGATAAGATAAAAACAATTAAAGACTTTCCAATTCCTAAAACAGAGAAAGAAATTAAAAGCTTTTTAGACTTGTTAGGATACTATTGCAAGTGCATCAGAAATCGTACCCTTAACGGAATGCTTGAGAAAAGATCAAAAGATCACACTTGACACTAGATATATCCAGTGTTTCAAATACTGTAGAGTTGTTATGCAAAGAACCCATCTTACAGTATCCAGACCTTTCTAAGGAATTTATCCTTACCACGAACGCGAGCAATCTAGTCATTGGGGCCGTCCTTTCGCAAGGGCGCATGGGAAAAGATAAAGATGGAAGCATAAGATAAGACTCATCTGCCCTAATATTGGAACACAAGTAACGAAACATCGAGTTACAGGAATATTGTGTCACGATATAGTTTTCCAAATAGCTACAGAATCATACCGTAAGAAATATGGAACTCCCACAAACCATATCTAGTAAGAACACATATACTCTTAACAGATGTGTTCAATCCTGAGGACCAACAAGTTCTAATAAAAAAAACGGCATGAAGAAAATCACCATCAGGAATAGTCGAAAATCACGAGTTCATCAAAAGGACTTACTATTTCCCGAACATGAAGGACGTAATCACAAAGTATATCAACACCTGTACCATATGTCTTCAGACTAAATAGGATGCAGGCATCTACCTAAATTGGAGTATGAGATCACGGAAACACTGAAGAGACCTATGGAAATCCTTCTTGTAGATTTCTGATTTTTCCAAAATCACATATTTCTCATACTTCTCGACGAATTCATGAAATTCGCGGGGGCCTTCTACATGAAGACCCGCATTAGTGATAAAATTCAAAGGAAACTCGAACGGTTCTTTAGCATACACGGTAAACCTACAAAAATTATTACCGACAAGGAAGGAAATATGAACACACCTCCGTTCAAAGCCTTCTTAGACAAACATTTCATCCAATTACACCATAAGTCCATCGGGAACTCCCATGTTGAAAGGTTGCACTCAAAACTTCAGGAACTTATCAAAATCGCATATCTAAGTTCTCCCCAACTAAGCATTAAAGCGTTAATGAACCGTGCTATCTTCTCCTACAACAACTCCATTCATTCCACAACTACATGTACGCCCTTCGAACTATTAAGGGAACACTATACTAAAGGAAACCTATCAACCATACACCTCCAAATACACAGGAGTACCTTCTTAACCCCACCTTAGCCTATTAGGAACTATGCAAGCGCATACATGAGGAAACTCATGCAAAAAAGGTTAAACTAATCAATAAACTCAATATCAGTCGAGATAAACCACCAAAAATGGGAATCGACCAAACAGTGCACGTTCGCATTAAGAAACGCACAAAAATTAAACCCGGATATGTAATTAGGAAAATCCTTAAAGATAACGAAAGATGGCAAATACCATAAGAAATTGATAAAGGATCCATTTCAGGTGCACGCTCGTCATGAATCAAACGCTGAAAGTGACCGACCTGAACAACACCAAGGGCTTGATACCGATCAAAATAGGCCAGGCCCGAGTTATCAAAAGTTATAAAAGGATCGTCCACGTCACTGAGACCCAATTTTATGAAGAAAATCTTTGTGTTATCCAAGGTAACATCGCCATTGTTGAAGAAACTGTCAATAGCAATATAGATTATAAGTATGCATTCAGAACAAAGTAGAAATCCTTGACCACAAATTTAAGGAACCACAAGACAACGTTAACCTTTTGAAACCTACGCGGACAAAAGAGGCCTTATTAACGGACTAGGTTCCTTGATCAAAGATATTACGGGAAACTTAGACCAACATGATCTAGAAGAGATTAGTTCCGCAATACATAGCCTCTACCAAAATCAAAATAACTTAAATAAACAAAATGACGCTCACATTTAGATAAATAAGGGTATGATTGATAGATTCAACTACGTACAGAAATATATAAGAGACAGTAATAGAAAAATTGAATTTGAACTAAATAAACTCAGCAACTGAACACAAATAGGAATACATATGATCAAAATAGATCAATACATCTTTAAACTAATTAATACAATAGATACTTTAACCCAACATATAGACGACATTTACTATCCATCTCAAGACATTTACTATCCAACAATGAAATTCATTTCATTAACGATTTATTGTCCCACGACCGAATTGAAATAATCAACTCAAACAATATCTATGATCTATTGACGATACAAGGATACTACAATCAGTCTAGAATCATTCTTAGTATACAGGTATCTTAGTACACCTTCTATGAACAAATATTTAATAATTTCAAATTAAACTTATCCCATTCCCATCCAAAAACCTCATGATTACCCCGATTCCGTCATATAATATCATCCTAAACGAACAAAATTATTCTCAATACATACTACAACCATGCAATGACTTGAAAAACGAGTATTACTGCACTAAGCAATCAATAAGCAACACTTGCATACCCAGCATCATATCACAACAACCGGCCCAATGAAACTAGAAGATGAAGTCTCAGAAATCATTACTGGAAAATTGTACATAGCCACACCAGGAGAACTGGAATTCACATCTACATGTCACCAATTTACGAAGTCTATCAAAGGCCAAGCGCTAATTGAATTCGATAATTGTGATGTTAACATTTCGGGCATTACCTACAGCAGTACGAAATACGCCTACCAAGAGGACCAGATCGTCACTATACCGTATCACGATGTGAATAGTCAAAATGTTATACAGTCATTGTCATTATCACAAATGACTAATTGAACCCTACAACATAGAGATCACATCACGTTATTACAAGAGCGGGCGTTATCTCACAGCATACAATAACACAGTAGATCACAATCATTACTATTGCAATTGTCATTTATTATATCTGGGAGAGATGTTACAAATCGACACAGCAGGTAGCAAAACAGAACAATATACACAGTCAACCACTGAGCCCAAGACCATACGGACAAAGTCCCTATGGCCTTCTCTTCGGCAGGAGGAGTTACGATCCTATGCACATGACGCCAATTAAAAACACATAGAATTGGGATCTACTTTTCAAAAGCGCGCGGAATATAATAAATACTTTTATGCATATTTTGCTGACAAGTCAGGTCGGGTGTCAACATAATAGATTTAAGCACATTTTATAATTTAGTATTAAGTAATCATGCGATCAGGAAGCAATTAAATAAAAATAAAATTGCAATTAAAAAATAAATTAATTAAAAAGATTAAATAAATCAAAATAAATAAAACAATTAAAAAATAAATTATTTTTTATTAATAAATTTTTGGGTGTGAACTTAAGTAATGCGACATTAAAAACAACAACTCCAGAAGAAGTTTGGTCAGGAAATAAAGTTGATGTTAGTCATCTTCAAGTATTTGGTAGTCTGGTCATGGTGCACATCCCAAAGCAAAAACGGAAGAATTGGGATAAATAGTCAAAAAAATGGTCTTCGTGGGATTTACTGAAGGTAGAAAAGGTTATCGTTGTGTTGATCCGATAGAAGCTTGATATCAATCGAGATGTTCTATTCATAAACGAAAGTGGTTCTGATCAAGTTGATGTAACAGAATATTTAGGTAGGTACCAAATGAAGTGAGGAATGACGAACAAAGTGCTCCCACAAGCAATAACGAATTCGTAACCCTTACTCCTGCAAAATTATCTACTGAGCCCATCGGAAATGAATTAGAAGAAACATTGGTTTCATCCGATAGTTCAATTGAAACGATATATGATGACACAAATGATAAAACCTATGAACAAAAAGGTAGTGTTACACCACAACAAACAGTTCGAAGAACCAGTCGTACACGAAAGCATGAATATGTTACATATGGTGCTTATGGTTTACTTGCTCAAGTAAATAAGCCAATAACATATAATGAGGCTTTGAATAATGATAAGTGTGAAAGATGGAAATCGGCCATGCAAGAAGAAGATAACTCGTTAGTCGAAAATGGAGCTTGCTAGTTGGTCAATTTGCCGAAAAATCGCAAACCGATAAAATCAAAATGGGTTTTTAAAGTCAAACGTGACGAATCTGGAAACGTCACTCGATTTAAAGCAAGTTTGGTTGCGAAAGGTTGCTCGCAGGCCTTTGGAATCGATTATGAAGAAGTTTATTCACCAGAGGTACATTACTCATCGATTCGTTTTGTCATCGCATTTGCTGTCAAAAATTGTTTAAAAATTGATCAGATGGATGCAGTTACAGCATTTTTGCAGGGAGGTTCAACCGGAAGGTTTTCACGATGGAACAAATAGTCTGTAAGTTAAATAAGGCGTCTTAAACAAAGTGGACGAGTATGGAACGAGAAATTAACAAAAATGTTAAGGTTATACAGCTTAAAGAACTCAAGTAATGATCCGTGTGTTGATAACTTCCTGAATTTTTGGAAAATCGAGTTACCTTGAACAAAGCGGTATGCAAAGCGTTTAAGATGAAAGATGTGGGCATTACAACTACATGCATTAGTTTGCATATTACGTACGTAAGAAAATAATGAAATTGCTATTGATCAAAAATCGTATATATTGGGTGTTTTTTTAAGAGGTTGCCGATTTTTTTTTTGAATAAAACACATATAAAATTATGAAATGACCAAAATTTTTTTTTATTTGGTAGATAATTTTTTGGCATTTAACATTTAAACACAATTTCTGGCATATGGCTACCACGACTATTTTTCACAAATGTCATTCTGGAGGTCCAATTTTCCAGCACTTTTTCAAGCATTTGAGGGCGTATGTCAGCAATGACACGTTGAATATTGGTTTCCAAAGCGTCAATCGATTGAGGTTTATCCACATAAACCAATGACTTCACGTATCCCCACAAAAAGTAATCGAGTGGCGTCAAATCGCACGAACGCGGAGGCCAATTCACCGGACCATTTCTCGAAATAATGTTGTCGTTGAAAGTTTCTTTCAATAAGTCGATTGTTTCACGTGCTGTATGGCAAGTGGCACCATCTTGTTGAAACCACATTTCATCCATATCCATATCTTCAAGATTTGACAACAAAAACTCATTTAACATGGTTCTGTATCGATTTCCATTCACGGTAACGCGTCGTCCTTCCTCATTTTTAAAGAAATATGGACCGATGATCCCACCAGCCCATAGACCGCACCAAACAGTACATTTATCAGGATGCATTGGTAATTCTTGAACGGCGTGTGGATTATCTTTGCTCCAAATGCGACAATTTTGTTTGTTGACGTATCCATTTAACCAAAAATGCGCCTCACCACTGAAGAGAATTTTACGGTAAAAAAATGGATCTTCGTTCAATTGATTTAACGACCAATCACTGAATTCACGGCGCAAACGGTGGTCGTGTGGCTTTAATTCTTGCACCAATTGAATTTTGTATGACACCAAACCCAAATCTTTACGTAAAATTTTCCATAAAGTCGATGGACAAAGTCCAATTTGCTGAGCACGACGACGAATCGATAAATTGTCGTTTTCTTCGACACTGGCCTCAACGACAGCAATATTTTCTTCTGTACGAACTCTTCTCATTCTTGTCGGTGGCTTGGCATCCAAAAGAGTGAATGTAGACCGAAATTTGGTAATTACGTTCTTTATGGTGGTCTCTGACGGACGATTATGTGCACCATAAAATTCACGAAGTGCTCTATAAACATTTTTAATTGAACACTGATTTTGAAAATAAATTTCCACGATTTGAATTGATTTTGATTTTTATTCATAATGATTTGCCAAACAATACTGAGTAGAAATGCCACTTTGAGCTGTCAAAACAACTGTCATAAAATAAAACGACATCTATCGGAAAAACAAACCTCCTAAAAAAACACCCTTTATTAGAAGTGATTGGTCGATTTGGTATGGCAAGTTCTAATCCAGTTGCAACACCCAGTGTTCCACATTGCATATGCGGTAAATGATGTGAATCGTTTCAACTCGTATTATGGACGACCACACTGGACCGCTGTAAAAAGGATATTAAGATATCTAAAAGGAACATTAGATTACAAATTGCGTTATTCAAAATCTAATGTAAAACATTTAACCGGTTATTACGATACAGATTAGTCATCGGACGTCGACAAGAGACGCTCTTCTACTGATTATGTTTTCCAACTACGTAATGGTGGTATAACCTGGGATAGCAAATGGCAGAATACATAGCCGTATCATAGCCGGTTACAAAAGCGACTTGGTTACAAAATTTTGTCCGTGAATTAGATCCCGACATCGCTCAACCAGTTCATATTCAAATGGACAATCAGAGTGCCATCAATTTATCGAAATCAGATGGCTACTATCAAAAAACGAAACATATAGACATCAGGTATCATCATTTGCGACAGAAAATCGAAGATGATACAATCAACTTAACTTATGTACACTAACAAGGCTGTTAGTGACCAAAGACGAAATTATGAAGCAATGAAAATAAAAAATATGTGACATTTGTTGGTCACTTGTTGATGCGTGGCATTTGGTCAATTGTTAATAGAATGTCAAACAGGACAGCATTTTCAACACTATTGTCCAAAATACTTAATTTGTTATTGTACAATTAATCAATTAAGAGACTTACCCAACACATTCATATTATGTACATATAGTATATACTGACAGATATAATTTATTGTACAAATTTTAAGCAATGGCAATTGCAAAAGTTAATTTATCAAGATTAAATAGGATAACTAAGAATAAAATAAATAATTCTGTTTAACACTTACCTTCTCGGTGGCAACGGAAATTTATAAAATTTAATGTGGAATCGTTTTATCCATCCAACCACAGCACATATCACACCTAATAAGCACGTCACAACAAAAGACAGATATAAAATTGCGCCATACGCATTGTATTCATCACCACCAACGGCCAACTGTTGATAGTACAATGGGAATACGATTAATAGAATGAACGATGTAACGAATAATCCTAAACCGATCCCAAGTATGGCACATTTTGATTTCTCAATAATTTTGTTATCATCATCTGAGCCCATATGATATAGAATGCCTTCGGAGCCCCTATGCGGATCCGAATACACTGTCGATGATGGTGTGGTAAATAATCCATCGTTACTATTACTATTATTGTGGTGGCCGCCAGACTGTTGTGAATTTATTGGTTGCGAATCATTTGTGTTGATTTTGCAAAATGAAAATTGTACATCGTCTATATCGCTTATATCATCGTCTAATTCTGAACCCGAATTGCTAACTAATTCTTCTTGGTCAGATCCTGATGTGTTATAACTGTCTATCATCTTTCAAATTTTTTATATTTGTTGTTGGTGCTTCGCTTTGATTGGAAAGGTTTAGGGTAGAGATATAATATTATGATTTGATGGTAATGCGATGTCAAGATTTTATTTTCTGCGTGTTTCTATTTAGATTTGTCTTATTACGATGATTTCCACCGGCTCACTACCCCACTCTATACATGAGTAACTAGATCTGTGCGTATATCCCGTCGTGTATAAATTGTATATCTGAAAATAAAATAAAAAAATGGAAATGAAAAAATAGGCGGAAAATACATAATAACCTTATTTTGGTTATCATGTTGGTGTGCTACGCTAAGGTTTGAAGATTTTTTTTTTTTTGGGAGATTTAATTAGAATGTTTTTCACATACAGCATAGTAATACTCAAGTATAATACACACAATGCGTACCTACATATGGTATTAAAATGCGGATTGGCTCGTACGTGTCATCACGTACTTTACGAATTTATGATTATTTTTGATCAAAATCAATTAATTGTTATTTAACAAGAAAATTTTGAGAAGTACCTTGTTCCTATGCAATGGAGTAGGAAACGTATATTTTATATAGGAAGCATCTAGTGCCTAACATTTGTAAAATATTACCTAGCCAAACTCAAGTAAATTGTGTTAGTGCTGAAATCCAAAATATATTGACTGGCAATTTAAATTTAATCGATTTATAGTATTGAGAACGATAAGTCATCAAATGGTTTGCAGGGTCATTTTAGTTCTTGAAGCACCGAGTCTCGCTCGGCTAAAATGTTTGATACTTTGAATTGAATAATACATTGTGTTTTTGCGAATGAATCGTTTGGATCGTTTAGCGCAAATGGGATTCCCATCCCCCCATATAATGAAGATTATGAGGCAATTCGATATATGCAACGTCATTGCGATTAAAAATTATTTTTGGAAGGAGTTTTAGAATATGCCTCAATGCCTCAAATATGCGTAGATATTGGGATAATAAATCGATGTTGTAGCTTCAAGCAAATGTAGCAAAGATGGAGCTTGACCAATTATTATCCTATAAGTAAACTCCCGATTCTGTAAATCGAAATTTTTAATCAAAAGATACCAAAATATAATTTATTTTAATGAAAATTGGATTGTATTTGAAAAAGTGAAAATGTAAGGTATATTGGGGATCCGCTCGAAACGCGATATTTCAAAACGCGATATGGTACAAAACGCGATATGGTACAAAACGCGATATCCTACAACATGTGCCTTTTGAAGTGACAGAAGCACAGCGACCCGCCTGATAAAACTCGGTCCTATACTCCTGCTCAGCGACTGGCCTGATATAACCCGATCCTATATATACTCTCGCTCCCATCGATTTTTAAATTGCTATAAACTGAAGTTTTTTTTTCTAACTAGGGAGCGAAGCGCTCACCTGATATAACCCGATCCTATACTCCCACTAATATCGGTTTTTATATCCCTCCAAACTGAAATTAAATTTCCCCTTTTCTAGAATGTACATTGTGAAACGACCGGAGCCGACCCGCCTGTTATAACCCGATAGTAAACTCCCGCTCATATCAATTCCTATATCGCATTTTGTACAGTATCGCGTTTCAAATGGGACCCGGTATATTGCAAGTTAATGCGATATGATTAAACTTTACAACATTTTTCGTAAAAATGTTGCAGACTCTTAACTTTGATAGATAGCTACAAGCCAGTTCTTGAAAGATCGTACCTTGAAATTAAAACGATGTTGCCTTATGAGACCCAGTGAGCACTTCAGCCTGATGCGTTTCAGTACTAATCGTGTACCGTTGCATAATCTTTGTTTAGTGTTGATATTCCGAAGTACCATGATTATAGTTCCAACTTTAAGATTCAGGGTATTTTGAGGTAACCCAGCTGAATTGACGGAATTCAAATATTCAAGACATCAGTCTCGATAATATAGTCAAGAGGTAACCATCGTTCAATGTGACATACTATATATCGTAAAGACAGTTAAATCTTGTTTGTTTTTTGAAAGTGTGGGTATTGTGCTTAAATAATACGTGTATCAGTCAAAAGTTAAGTAATCAGAGTGTCTTCAGTTGGGGCTAATAACAATCTTGTAAGAATGGTCTTACAACAAATTTAAAATCATATAAAAATGGTAACAACGGTATAAGCATTGTCAAATATAGACGCCGCTAATATGGCCTTGACTTCAAGAGTAAAAAAACGATTAGGTGATACTAACACCCGTTCAACCACTCATAACCGCAGCTACGATGAAATCAGCAAGCCGATGCCGAAAAATCCATAACTAAACCACCAAAATACTACTCGCCGATTACTATCCAGGGACAATCATATGTCAACATTGTTAAATACCTCAAGGATGCTAACGTGCAAAATCACGAAATAAAATTAGCCTCCAATGAACACAGAATCCAATGTCCGTCCACTAAGATGCATTCATCGTGTCTTGAAGTATTAAAAACTACCAGAGTTTAATTTTACACTTATCAACTGAATGACGACAAACAACTGAGATTTGTTCTCATGGGATTACCAAATATGGGTAAATTCGATTGTTTTTTTTTTTTGATTGCCTTTCTTTCTACATAAGAAACTAACAAGAAGTGTTCACATCTTAAGCTAATTACATTTTTTAAGTTTTAGCCAATGTTAATACTTAATACTAGTGTTCACAATTTAATTTAGATCCTACTTATAAGCGTAACCTTAGCAGCGTTGCTTTTCTGCTTCAACTTGAAAAATATGCAGCTGAAGCACGTCGTTTGCTTATGAAGATTGGTTTAACCGCTTCAGAAGTAATGATTTCGATATTGAGGACAAGAAGCGCTCCGGAAGACCAAAAATATTTGAAGACACCGAGCTGCAAGCGTTATTGGATAAAGATGATACGCAAACTCAAGTCAACTTGCGGATACATTAAACACGACTCGCCAAGGCATTTCCAAACGTTTCCATGATATGGGAAAAATTCAAAAGGAGGGAAAATGAGTGCCGCGTGAGTTGACTGAGAGACAGATCGGAGATCGAAGAGCAATTTGCGAAATTTCCCAAACGCAAAAAGTCATGGCTTTTACCTGGCGAAGCATTAACATCGATGGCACGGCCAAATCGCTTCGGAATGAAGGCAATCATTCCGCGGCTCTGCGTTTGGGAAAAATGGCCAGAACGGGGCACGAAACACGAATAACTGATTAAAACGCTGAGATGGGATCTGCTACCGTACCCCCCTTATTTGCCAGACCTGAAGATTTTGAAGTAAGCCCAAATTTTTTTTATCTTGACAGTAACAATTGTCTTGATAGTTATATCGAATACACATACACAGCCTTTACTAGTAAAAAAACTTTCAAGGGGTTGTAATGGGAACCTCGTAATGAGATATCTTGGTGGAAGTAGAGATTTTGGGTATTGATCTCACTATGATTTTCGGATAGTTCTGGTTCTAGCCTTTACGAGTAGAAACTTTCAGGAGATTGTAATGGGATCCTCATACCAAGAATGGCTCATATTCAGCCGCTTTAAAAACAATCATAATATTTTAGTGGAAGTTGGCTATTGGTTATCGGTCTCAGTAAGGTTTTGGAACAGTTCTAGTTCTAGTCTTGACGAATAAAAAGTTTCAAGAGATTGCAATAGGATGCTCATACCGAGAATGGCTCAAATTCAGTCACTGTAAAAATAAAAACATATTATTTGGTGGAAGTTGAGATTTTGGGTATTGGCCATCGGTCTCACTATGGTTTTCGGACAGTTCTGGTCCAATCCCCTACGGGTAGAACGTTTTATCGGGTTGTAATGTAATCCTCGTACCGAGGTCTGTATTTGGAATCGTAATCGAAGGAACTGTATCAGACTATTTCAAAATAACATCTAGTGTTCGACAGAGGGATGCACTGGCGTCTGTGCTGTTCAATTTGGCGCTTGGCTTCCTTGGATCCTTTGATACATACAGTTTCATACAGTACGATCGCTACGCAAGAAGACTAAGTTTGGAAGTGAACAGCAGCAAAATAAGACCATCTCCATGACAAATCACGGTACGGCGATACTTTAAATACTTCGGGTCAGTAATAACATCGTCAAATAAAATGCAGACATAAATAAAAGCCCGAATTACTATTGCACATCGAGTTTTATACGCCCCCCCCCAAGGTTATTGTTATCATGACATCTAAGGCAGTCGTGCAAGCTCGCACTCATAAAGCACTCATAAGACATAGTGTATTGCGATTATGAGGCGCTTTGTACATAATAAATTTTTTTTTGTAATGGCAAAAAATATATTTCTAGTTTAAAAGTTCAGGTTATTGAACTGAGTTAAATATTTATTTAGATTTTTTTTTTTTTTGATTTTTATAAAAAGAGAGTATTAATTGTCCAGTGGGTTTTATGTCCTTTGCAGGTCAATTAATACGACCTTTTTCATTCACGCACGCACCACCTGCACATTGCAAGTTCCATGTCAACCTGTACACTGACATGGTCTCGTATGAAAGCAGTGTGTGAGTCTGATAATTTAATAAAATATCACGTGGTAGAGAGGTGGAAGGTCGAATACATGGTTTCTTTACATTAAATGTTGTTTAGTTACTTTTGTATTATGCCTCAATAGTCCAGGCAACTCAAAAGGTTTTATTCTTTTGAGTCTTCTTATGATACCCTCTTTATGAACTAGTCTTGCAGCTTCGATATTAAGGTGTTGATGGAGGATCTACTGGTGTTTTTGGGCACACTTCTTTATTCTACTTGCGATATGTCTGTTAATTTGGCCCGAAAAAAAACCATCCGAAAAGGCTTTTTATGTGGTGTGTTTCCACGATAAAATCAAATCTCAGCCCGAGATTTATTTTTTTCGAGAAAATTAATGAAAATGTGAGTTATAGTCAGAAAAAATATTTATGAACAAAAAGAATCATTGTTTTATTTGAATCAATCAATCAGAATCAATATTATTTAGGAAGCCGGAAAATATTAATTTAGAATTAAATTTCAGGAAATCTACAGATGTACGTGAAATAATATATTTTTCTCAGGTTGCTGATTTAGAAAGCAATTGTTGAAGACCAATACCATCCTCTAGTAGATTAGAAATAGATTATAATTGTGTTGTGCCGTATGATCGCTAGGTGTCTGAAACCGGGTCGTTCTGTCCCAAAAAAAAAACAAAAAAACTTTCCTATCCTTCCTATTGTTATGTGTAAACAGGCTGTAGGAATAGGCCCGGCGTATTCCGGGACACTTGTCTAGTACTTGGTCCTACAGTCCAGTCAATCAATCAATCAAAAAAAGTTGTTGTTTTATCTTTAAAATTTTAGCGGGACGATGAGTCGGCGCTGAATTCTGCACTTCAGCAGAGGGTCTTAGTTGTGTTTGTTAACATCACCAATCGTAATCGATGACGAAAATTCCCTTTGTATCCAGACAATTTCGTGTAGATAATGTAGACAAAGAAATGTAGACAAAGCCACGTAGTTATGTCAACAAATCCGCGTAGACAAAAGTCATTATAAACAAATTCGAATAGACAAATAAATGTAGACATATCGGCGTAGAGAAAGCTGTGGAGGCAAAGCCGCGTAGTCAAAAACATGTAGGCAAATCCGCGTAGATAAATTCATGTAGACGTTGTAGACAAAGTCACGTAGACAAAGTCACGTAGACAAAGCCACGTAGACAAAGCATAAGTGACAAAAATATGTAGACAAATCCACGTAAACAAAGATATGTAGACAAATCCGCGTAAACAAAGGCGCGTAACTAAAACAGTGTAAACAAATCCGGCTAAACGACATGTAGACAAATCCGTGTAGACAAGTCATGGTAGCCAAAGTAAACAGACATGTAGACAAAGCCAAGAAGACAGGCATGTAGACAATTCCGCGTAGACAAAGACATGTAGACTAAGCCACGTAGACAAATCCACGTAAACAAAGATATGTAGATAAATCCGCATAGCGAATATAGCTCAAGACGCTTAGACAAATTCGTGTAAACGAATTCGCGTAGACAAATCCGTGAAGACAAAGTCACGTAGACAAAAATATGTAGACAAATCCGCGTAGACAAAGCCACGTATATAAAGACTTGTAGACGAACCCATGTAGACCAAGCCATGTTGATAGTCATGTAGACAAAGCCACGTAGACAGTCATATAGGCAAACAGGTGTAGACAAATCCGCGTAGACAAAGTAGATAAATACATGTAAACATAGCCACGTGGACAAAACCGTGTATATAAACACATGTAGATTAAGAAATGTAGGCAAAGCTGCGTATACAAATCCATGTCGACAAATACATGTAGACAAATTCGCGTAAACAACTCCGCGAAACACGTAGACTAAAACATGTTACTGCAAATTTGCGTAGACAAAGGCGCGTAGACAAATCTGGGTAGACAAAGACGAGTAGATAAAGATGCGTAGACAAACACGCGTAGAGAAAAAGATACTCCACCCTCTACCTAAACAAACAGCAAAAGTTCCTATCACATTACAAAGAAGAAATCGTTAAGTTTGCTTACTTCTCAAAGCAAACAAATTTTCAGGATATGACTTAATTATAGGATAAATAATAAAAGCCCTTTCCTAGGGCTACTGAAACTCCTAAAAATAATAAACGCAGTATTCAGACTTAAACACGATCCAAATCAAGGGAAGGTCGCAGGAGTAACCATGATGCCTAAACCAAATAATCCACTAATCGACAAAAATTCGTATATGCCGATTTCCTTATATCCAAAAATTTCAAAAATATTCGAGAAATTACTGCTTAAGCGACACAAACTAATAATAGAAGAAAGAAATTGTATTCCTCCACATCAATTTCGCTTCAGAGAAAACTATTCAACAATAGAACAAGTACATCGACATAAAGGCTTTTATAAGTCTCGATATTTTCGGATTTTAAGTTTTAATGTGTATTATCCTCATAGTTGTTAATACAAGTAATCTTCTTTATCGACATTTTTAGGTAAATATAAATTTGAATCATCGACATTCTTCAGTTTACTGCCGGTTGTTACGATGACCAACTCTTCATTGCCGACTATTTTAGGTGGTTATTGAAATGGATCTTCTTTATCGATATTCTAACAAAATTATCGAAATTTTTTACATTTTGCTACTTGCGATTGTTATAGTCGAATCTAGTTGTTCTGAAGCTTGTTTGCATCTGAAGTTTGTTGCTTTAGTGTACGAAAATGTTTTAATTGCGAAAAACCTATCCTAATCCCCAATTTGCAACAATATACCGCGAGTGACTGACACGAAGTGTCACCAACTTCAGACTGTCATTGCTGTCAAACCAGTGATGACAGAGCGCTCAAACTTACACTAATGACAATTCATTCCATTGTTTACAAGCGTACAAAAGCATTTTAGTGGCAAATATTCAGAAAAAAGTTATCCGCAATGGAATTAAAGCGTAATAGTGTGTGTGTAAACCAGTTAAAACATCTGCATGTGAACAAAATGTTTGTGTATCGCACCATAAATCGTTATAACGATACTGGCAGCATTGCAAAATGCTATGGTGGTGGACCGAAACGCACTGTAACATCGTCGGATATTATTCGGAAGATGAAGGACAAAGTGGTTCGGATCCGCGCCGCAGCGGCAGAAAAATGGCTCGTAGGGCGAACATGCAGCACATATTGAAAGATCATCTTGGACTAAAGACCTTGAAATTCCATGAAACGGACGATCGATGCTCAAAAAAAAGTTAGAGTGGAAAGAGCAAAGGAGTTATTACGCTTGCATGAAAGTGGCGATTTGCCGAATTTCGTTTTCTCCGATGAGTCACCGTTCGTTATTGAGCAATATATGAACAAGCAAAACGACCGAATTTACTTGCCCGGCCGTTCTACTGAAAATTTGAACAAACGTATTGCCACTTGAAACTAAGCGCCGCCGATGGTGATGGTTTGGGCCGCCGTAACAGCCGAAAGACGTTCACCGCTCGTTTTTTTTGGACCGTGGCATCAAGATAAATGCTCAAATTTATCGGGATCATGTGTTGGAGGGAGCGTTGAAGACTCGGCGCCGAGTCATAAAGCGCGCATCAATCAAAATTGGCTGAGAAACAACGTTCCGCGGTTAATTTCCCAGTGGCCACCAAATTCACCGGATGCAAATCCGCTAGATTCTCTCTATTTTGAAGAGTAAGGTTGGGACAAAAAAAATACCAAAGTGTCGATCATCTCAAGCAAGCGCGTCGCCGGGAATGGGCCAAAATACCGCAGAGCCACTTTCGTGCTGCATGCAATAGTTTTGTCGGCCGTTTGAGGCCATAATCGCGGCTAAGGGTGGCCAAATCAAAAACTCCTAAAGCAATTCGAAAATTTAAATATTTGTGAACATTTTTTACTTTGATTCAATAAAATTCATCGAAAAAATAAAAATTCTGTAGCGTTTTGTTTTGGTAACACTTCGTGTCAGCCACCCTGTATATTTGGATCAATCAATTTGAACTCGCCTCGAGCACTCTAGCATTTCGTATATACAAGAGAAATATTCGAACTTAATTTATTTAAGAAAATATGTAACCTTCGCATCTCTATGTACAAAATGATACATTTTTTATGTAATTTCACTAAGCATAAAAAACAAATAAATATTTACTGGAAGGCAATACCACCAGACCCCAACATTCTTTATACGAAATTAATAATGTTTTTAAATTAAAATGAACAGCGCGAACTTATGTACAGTTATGTAGCTCCCCAAATAATACGAGGGTCACATTCAAAAATTATTAAAAATTAATTTTTGCCCGCGAGTAATTTGTGTTCATACATCTGTTGGATTTTCTTGTATTTCGTTTGTCGCCCTGGTAAAACAACCCCAGACAATTGGAAAAAAAATGTTTCACCATAAGCAGCATGAAATTTCCAGCATCATAATATTTTTGTGCATGGTCTCATATCTTATGCAATCATGAACATTATGAGCATATATCCAATCTATCTGAAAAATGATTTGTGATTTATTATTTCAATGACAAGGCAAGCAAACATAAATATCCATATATACATATCATTGATTTATTATGCTTTTCAAATATTGTCGAAGCAATTTCATATTCTCTTTTTCATGTTAATAGAAAAAAAAAATTGCCAAGGCATTTTAACATAACATATTTTTTAAACCTTCTCACGTATAGTGTTTTATTATCTAGACGAGAAGTGACAACACCAGCAGTAGTAACAACATCCAATAACAAAATATTTCACGCAGATTAGAAATGTGGGAAATCTTCTTACTCTCTTAATAACATAAATACGTACTAGTCTATGAAATTGATATCTTGCTGCTCCAGTGGCTACACATACATAAATATGTATGTACATATGGTGATGACGAGTATGTACCGCATCTTAAAATAAATAAATAATCAAGAGCGATATTAGATGGTATACAGATTTGACAGGATGTTCACCTTATAAATAATAAATATTATGTAGATATGTTTCAACACCACACCCGAATACCACCCAAAACAGCGTACTCTGGTGTATCGTAAAAAATTAGGTCGCCTGAATGTAATTTATCACAATTATAACGTGAATGGAATGAGGACAAATATCCGTGAACTAATAATGAAATGCTGCTGTATCGCACATAACGCCAACAAATGAAATGAGGGGCTGCCGCCTAAAGCGTAACAAATTTTAATTTTACAAATTAAACGATAAACATTTTCATCTTCAGATCCATATTCATATTTTCCTATCAACGTCATAATATTTCGTTATTAATTGTTATGTATTCGGTCTTGATGTTTTGGTACGGAAGCATTCTCGTACACGCGCAAGATGAATTTATTATGCCGATAAACGTTTTTTTATGGGATTTTAAACATATTTTTCACCATCGGTGACATAAGGTTTTTCGTGTTCTTTTCATATTTATAACGGGTGTTTTTTTAGGAGGTTTGTTTTTCCGATAGATGTCGTTTTATTTTATGACAGTTGTTTTGACAGCTCAAAGTGGCATTTCTACTCAGTATTGTTTGGCAAATCATTATGAATAGGTTAACTCCAGAACAACGTTTTCAAATCGTGGAAATTTATTTTCAAAATCAGTGTTCAATTAAAAATGTTTATAGAGCACTTCGTGAATTTTATGGTGCACATAATCGTCCGTCAGAGACCACCATAAAGAACGTAATTACCAAATTTCGGTCTACATTCACTCTTTTGGATGCCAAGCCACCGACAAGAATGAGAAGAGTTCGTACAGAAGAAAATATTGCTGTCGTTGAGGCCAGTGTCGAAGAAAACGACAATTTATCGATTCGTCGTCGTGCTCAGCAAATTGGACTTTGTCCATCGACTTTATGGAAAATTTTACGTAAAGATTTGGGTTTGGTGCCATACAAAATTCAATTGGTGCAAGAATTAAAGCCACACGACCATCGTTTGCGCCGTGAATTCAGTGATTGGTCGTTAAATCAATTGAACGAAGATCCATTTTTTTACCGTAAAATTCTCTTCAGTGATGAGGCGCATTTTTGGTTAAATGGATACGTCAACAAACAAAATTGTCGCATTTGGAGCAAAGATAATCCACACGCCGTTCTAGAATTACCAATGCATCCTGATAAATGTACTGTTTGGTGCGGTCTATGGGCTGGTGGGATCATCGGTCCATATTTCTTTAAAAATGAGGAAGGACGACGCGTTACCGTGAATGGAAATCGATACAGAACCATGTTAAATGAGTTTTTGTTGTCAAATCTTGAAGATATGGATATGAATGAAATGTGGTTTCAACAAGATGGTGCCACTTGCCATACAGCACGTGAAACAATCGACTTATTGAAAGAAACTTTCAACGACAACATTATTTCGAGAAATGGTCCGGTGAATTGGCCTCCGCGTTCGTGCGATTTGACGCCACTCGATTACTTTTTGTGGGGATACGTGAAGTCATTGGTTTATGTGGATAAACCTCAATCGATTGACGCTTTGGAAACCAATATTCAACGTGTCATTGCTGACATACGCCCTCAAATGCTTGAAAAAGTGTTGGAAAATTGGACCTCCAGAATGACATTTGTGAAAAATAATCGTGGTAGCCATATGCCAGAAATTGTGTTTAAATGTTAAATGCCAAAAAATTATCTACCAAATAAAAAAAAATTTTGGTCATTTCATAATTTTATATGTGTTTATATGTGTTTATATGTGTTTTATATGTGCGGCAACCTCTTAAAAAAACACCCTTTATATGCAAATAAAAATTATTACTTATCATGATGACATTATAAGCGGGGTGTTTCGAAATGCCAGAAAAGAAAAATGACCAGTTTGTAAAAATTTAAAGATCATAATTTAAAGTGAATATATTCATAAGTGTCATGTGCCTGGGAATCTATCTATACACCCCTGTGTATTATTTATCCCTCCTCATCCTCATCCATCATTTGCTCTTTAGATACATCACAGTGATTTATTGTGAAATATTAGAATTTGCTGCATATAAAACATAGAAAATTGATGAATTTAAAGACCAAAAGTCAAAACCACATTTTTTATTTGCTATATTTTGATACAAAATTTACATAAAAATCTGAAATCAATTTTTACTGGGATTATCCTTGAGACATTTTATTTGATCTTTTGGGATCAACTTCAACAATGAAATTTGTTTTATTTTTATTTTAATTGAATTTATTTACGAATTCATTTTGCTCTTTTTCAGTGAACGTTGTTACGTCTTTTATAGGAAATTTAAGGTTTTTAAATCAATACAGTTCTAACAAAAATTAGATTTATTTTCGGTTTATATTATGATGATTATGGGTAATTCTGGGCCTACCGTATTACGATTCTGTTAAATTGACGATACCAAAAATAGCAAAAATTGAAGAATGTTTCAAATGAAACTGCAAATGTTTGGAATTTAAAATTGGAATGTATAAAAGCTCAGCATAGCGCTTTCTCTAAATTCGTATTTAAGCAGAGCCATCTAGATTAATAGCACCTTCCTGTTCGAGCTTTTTTCCACAAACTTAAAATATTGGGTAAATTTATATTTCCCATTGAAAATAATGAAAAACGGCCAATTTTATTATTAAAAATAAAAAAAATAAAGAAATGTTCAAACTTTATTAGATTAGAAAACTTTATTAGAAAACTGTATGAAAATCAACTTGGAAAATGAATAAATAATGAGCTTTCATATTTGCTGTTGTTGTATTACGTCATCGTCTCAATTCACAATATGGGTCTCTTTCCAATCTCTTTCTAAAAACACGATTGCATTGGAAACAAAAAACTATAATTTTTTTACACGATTGTTTTAGTTTTTTTGTTTCTAAATAACGACATTCGGTCAGTCACCACTTAAATGTGGTTGTGAAAGTACGCGAGTAGCAATGTTTTTGAATTACAGATACACTCCGCAACACTTGATTACCCCCACTTGAAAACTTTTCATAAAACCTAAGATACTGTGACACTTGATTATCCTCATCACTTTGATTTTGACGTCGAAGGCGTAAGATGCGTGTAAATAAAATAAATTTACACGCATCTTACGCCATCGACAATAGTTTATCATCAATTTATTAAGTTTATTAACAGCGGTAGTTAATAGTGGTGAAAATGGGTCGTGAAAAACCCCTAACAAAGCACAGCAAGGACGAGAGAAAGAAAGTATAAGAACATAGAGCTATTTTGCGCGAAGCTTCGAACTCGATGCTATCTGCAAGAATTTTTTTTTTTTTTTTTTATATATTTATTTATTACAACTGATTTACAAATCATCTAGTAATTTATCTTTCATAATTTATATTCTTGTTTGGAGGGTTGTAGCCCTTTGGCTAGTCCCCTTTACAATTTTATTATATTTTTAGTCGATCCTGATTGGATCTTGTAGATCATGCGGTTTCTTCCTTCGCAGCGTCTTACTAGGTTTGAATCATCCAACATACGACGTATCTCAGCATTTTGGTGTAGACTAATACGTTGCATGTGTTTTCTCGCGTGTTTGCTTATTTCTTCACTAACGAAATCCATCTTCAGATCTCTATGGAGGTTGTCATTTCTTATGTACCACGGTGCATTAACTATTCCACGAAGGACTTTGCTTTGGAATGACTGGATGATATTGACATTGGATTTCTTTGTACAGCCCCAGAGCTGAATACCGTAAGTAGCAATTTATTATGTCGCAGTTAGCTCAGAATTTCTTCCTAAGAGCCAATCCATCTTTCTGTATTTGATGTTTAACTCTTCTTTTTTCTTTTTCACATGCTCTTTCCATTTTAGTTTCGCGTCTAGAGTCATGCCTAGATATTTTGCCGTATTTGCATAGGGAATTTGCTGGGAGTTCAGTTCTACTGGTATCCAGTTGACCTTCTTGTTGGTAAAGTTTACGTGAACAGATTTTGTTTTATTAAGTTTTATTCGCCATCTCTTGGTCCAGGTACTGACAATATTAGTAGCTCTTTGCAATTTGCTTGTAGATTCTTCTATGCAATTAGCAACTGCTAAGATGGCCGTATCATCCGCAAACGTCGCTATGTTAGTATTCTCTATCGTTGGCAGGTCCGAGGTGTATAGAACATATAAAGTTGGTCCCAGAACGCTACCTTGTGGTACCCCTGCTGGTATTTTCTTTTTTTCTGAGTATTCGCCATCTAATTTAACTCGAAAGTGTCGGTTAGATATGTAAAATTTTAGAATTTCATAAAACTGCTTTGGTAAGTCTCTTTGTAATTTATATTCCAAACCTTTATGCCATACTCTGTCAAAGGCCTGTGCTACATCCAAGAAGACGCTTGAACATACTTTCTTTTTTTCAAGTACGTCTTCAATTATGTTTGAAATCCGGTGTACTTGTTCAATTGTTGAATGATTTTCTCTGAAGCCAAATTGATGTGGAGGAACAAGATTTCTTTCTGCTATTATTGGTTTTAGTCTCTTTAGGAGTAGTTTCTCGAAAAATTTTGAAATTATTGGGAGTAAGGAAATCGGCCTATACGAATTTTTGTCATTAAGTGGTTTGTTTGGTTTAGGTATCATAATTACTTCTGCTACTTTCCATTGACTTGGAACGTGTTTAAGTCTGAACACTGCATTAATTATTTGGAGTAGTTTACGTAGACCTTTTTCAGGAAGAGCTTTTACTATTTGTCCTGTAATTAAGTCATATCCTGGAGATTTCTTTGTATTTAGGTTGAGATTGATTTCCTCTTTTAATTCTTGTAGTGTGACAGGAGATTTATTGCAGTTATCCATTTTATATACTGGTGGTATGTTTTCCTCTGCAGTTTGTCTAGGTAGAGGCTGAAACGTGTTCTCGAGGTGGGTTGCAAACAACGAAGCTTTTTGCTTTGCACTTATAGCCCATGCTATATGCCCATGGATTCGTTTTTGATTTCTTTAATTAGCAACTTTAGTTTATTGGATAAAAAATTAAGAGTTGTTTTATATTCTGGCGCTCGACTTCTTTGCCAGGCCTTTCTTGCTTTTCGTTTTGCTGCAACCAGTTCCCTAACTTCTAGAGGATAAATAGCATTTCGGCGCATTTCCTTTGAACTTGAGGGGGTAGTACTCCACGCCGTTTCTTGTATACTGTTGTTGAGTTGTTCTAGTTCTTCTTCTAGCTCTATCGGGTTTTTAATTGGCACCTGAAGATCAATATTATCCTCAACAAGTTTCTGAAATTTCTCCCAGCAGGTTTTTTTGTTCGTTAGCGAAGGTGGACTAGTTTTTTTTAATAATCGTTGCACTGATTGTCATAATAACAGGCGTGTGATCCGACATAATCCCCTCGCTGCTTTCTAGGTATATGTAGTTTATGTTTATACTTTTGGTGATAAAGAAGTCAATGATATCGGGTATTTTGTTTCTATCCGTAGGCCAATAAGTTGGTTGATCTCCAGAATGAAAATCGCAATTGCATAGTCTTCCTGCTGCAAACAGCTCTCTTCCTTTTTTAGAGGTTACTCTTGATCCCCAGTAGGTGTTTTTTGCATTAAAATCACCTCTGATTATGAAACTTGATCCAAGTGATTTAAATAACGTGCAATAGTCTTCTTTAATTAAATTATATCTTGGGGGGCAATATATTGACGATACACTATATTCTTTGTTGTTATTTATAAATACTTTTAAGGTGACTACTTGCATAAATTCCTCTTCAATTTTAAGATCTATAAAGTGTTTGATGTTTTCTTTTATAACCACCGACGATCCTCCCCTTGCCCTTCCTGCTGGATGAATGGCGTGGTAACAATCGTATCCATATATTTTAAGATATGAAGTTGAAGTAAAATGGGTTTCCGATACTAGGCATATATTTATTTTTTCAGTATTTAGGAAAATTTCTAATTCTGGAATATGTTGCATTAGCCCATTTGCATTCCAGGTTACTATTCTTAATGTTTTATTTGTTGTTGTTTGCATCATTTTAATAGAGCATGGATTTCATTTCATTTAGAGAGTCTTGCTTATCTAACCTGTTGCTTAGAGCTTGAAGGGATTTCTCTTGTTTAGCTAGACGAATGTTAAGAGCTTTCATGCTTCTTAGTATCTTTTGGAGCACTGCTGTACCTTCAGTAGTGTGCTCCGAAATAATTGGTTTTGTCATGACTACTTGTGAGTACAGTTTTGGTTTTGGTTCTCCCGTTTTACTAGCATGAGGTTTAGGTTCCTCTTTGGTGGAAGTTTGATAATTTTTTACCGATACTCCTGGACTTTGTTTTCGCGTTTTATTTCTTATTCGTTGTAACTCCTTAGCTATTTCACATCCCCGGTATAGTTTGCGGGATGTGACTTATTGCAATTGACACATTTTGCAGCAATATTTTTACTAACCGGGCATACCTGGGCATGATGCTTTCCGGTATATTTCACGCATCTAATTTCTCTTTGGCAATATTTCTGCGTATGATTAAAACCTTGACATTTTTTGCACTGCGGTATTAATCCGTTATTCTTTTTCAATGGCTCGATTTTAACTCTCATGCTAAGTATTGCCTTGATATTATACACATCTTCCACTTTTTGTTTGTTATTAAAAGTGAGCATAAATAGTGGAAGCCCTCTTTTGTTAACTTGAACTCCTTGTTCAGTTTCGATTTTTTCTTTCTTAATAATGTTTACGGCATTTTCTATTTGATAACCCTTTTGCTTGAGATCCTCAATAATTTCCTCTTTTGCACAGGTTGGGTGAAGACCTCTAGCCATAACTTTAATTGGGCGATCATTCTTATCCTCATAGGTAAACCACTGATGCCCCTCGGAATTAAGCTTTGTAGCCAAAGCTCTATAAGTTTCAGAGTCTACAACATTAATTTTCCAGACGCCGTTGTTTAGAGATATGAGTTTGTACTCGGCTATCGTAATCGATTTCATAATCGATTGTATAGTGGAGAAATTTGATATTCCGACGGCATTTATTGGTGGAGGTGATTTTTCTTTCGGTTTAGCTGGTTGTTGTTCTAGAGCTAGTTGTTTCTTGATGATTAACTGATTTCTGGCAACCTCTTTTGAAGTTGATGGTAAAGTCTCCGCCATTTCTGGTGAGTGTTGCGCTTTCCTTTTCTTACTTGGTCTTTTATTCCGGTTCAACATCCAATTTGTTTCTCTCTCTAATTCTTCTTCATCCGTATGGAATGAATTAATGCCATCATCGACTGTTGGGCTAGGTGTCGTCCCAAGTTCTGCACGTGTTTCAACTGCTTTTTTGAGTTCTTCATTTTCTTTCTTTAAAATTGTAAATTCTTCTTTCAATTTAGTAGTAAATCCTTTTATTTCTCTTAGTTGTTCACGGAGTTCGGCATTTTCCTTCTCGTACTGAAATATATTTCCAGTTGAAGATCTTGGTGATCTTGATAATTTGGAACTTCGTCCAAATGGGTTAAACAATGATTGGCTCACCCCATAATCTGTTGGGCCTGCCTCCGAAGAGTGTGGATTTGGCAGCATATCTGCTGCTGTACCACCTGGGGTATTACATTCCGTATTTGTTGTATTGATTGTTTGTTTTAGCCAATTTATACCACTGGCATTTGGTCCCCGGTAGCACTTTGCTACTGTCGAAGCAGTACCCGCTCCCCGCGACGAGGACGCGGCTACCTTGGTGTTACCTAGGTGTACACAGAAACAGCCGAAGCCCTCTGAGTACTCTAGGCTGAGGGGCTGCAAGAAAATAAAGCAAAAAATTGGAGTCTCAGCCAATGTCCGTACTGTTCAGAGGATAATAAAAAAGTGTTCAAATCTCCGGCGACAAAAACTTATGAAAAAACCACGTTTGCTCTAGCAACATAGAAGTGCTCGATTGAAATATTGCCGTGGACATCTGCATTGGAAGGAAGAATGGTTCAAGGTCATTATTTCGGATGAGAAAAAGTTTAATTTAGATGGACCAGATGGTTTTAGACATTACTTCCACGATTTGAGGAAATCGGAGATATTCTTGTCCCACCGCCACACCAGTGTTGGTTCCATCATGGTGTAGGCAGCAATTTGTTTTCATGGTGCTATTGATATGGTTGTTCTGAAAGATAAAACTCGCAAAGCTACATCGACCTTCTATAGAAGTGCAAAAAGCCACTTTTGATGAAATGTTTGAAGGCCATCGCTGGCAGCAGCATAACGCAGTAATCCACACAGCTGTACGAGTGAAACAGTGAAAAAAGCGTGACAGTTTTGAATTGACCGGCTTTGTCTCCGGATTTAAATATTATTGAAAATCTTTGGGGGTGGTTATCGGGACAAATGTATTCTAATGAAAGACAATACGAATGCCGGAATGACCTTATGGCAGCTGTGTATGATGCTTTCGAGAAAGTATCGATAGAATTTATACAAAATCTTTATAGGTCTTTGCCTAATAGCATTTATGATGTTGTAAGGAAAAATGGGGAACCCACTAAATATTAAATAATGAAAAAATATTAAAGCAATAGAACGTAATGGGTTTTATTACTTAATTTCACAGGTGAAGGTAATCAAGTCTCGCAGTTAAAATAAGCAAACTAATAGAAATGGGGAGTTTCCCCTTCGCATTGCATGCAGGTATGCGTATTAGTCATTGGAAAGTTAGATAAGATAAAAACAAAGGTGATGACAAATTTTCAGTGAGAGGAAACCCACACGTTATTTGAATGTGTTAGTTTCACACTGTTAAATTCAAAGCTAATTAGAAAGCATAGCCATTCCAATGGGAATTTTAGTTTTAAAAGTTAATCTTGTTAAGTAAAAATTTTCTTGTACGATTTAACAAATTAAAGTAAAGTTATATTTGGAGCAAAGAGAAGTATTGTATTTCTAAATATGTTAGAATAATATGTAGAATATGGTTGTTAATTTTTATATCTCACTTAGATAAAGTATAATAAAATTCATTCAAGGATTATAATTATTTGTTAAATAATTAATATACTTCAAAATTTATTAATAAATTTACAAGAAATTATAAGTTTATTTGGGCTTGTAATATAATAAATCGATATCATGGTAATTGCCAATTGGCATTTTATAGGCCGCTTACCATTTTCATTCAAACTCTAGGTGGCAATCAGGCTGGTCAAATGAGCAATTTAGCAACCTATTAGAAGTGCTCACGAAACCTGAGGCCAAATCTCTGGGAAGGCGTGTTTATGACCGTTTACCCTTTTCGTCCAAACTCTAATTATAAATTCAGAAATTCGTTGCACATTTGCTGATCAGGTTGGGAGGTAGCAATCAGGCTGGCCGAATGAGCAATTTAGCAACCTATTAGAAGTGTTCACGGAACCTGAGTTCAAATCTCCGGGAAGGCGTGTTAATAGTCGTTTACCTTTTTCGTCCAAACTCTAAGGATAAATTCAGAAATTCGTTGAAAATTTGCAGATCTGGTTGGAAAGTGGCAATCAGGCTAGCCGGATGAGCAATTTAGTAACTTATTCGACATATTCACTGAACCTGAGTCCAAATCTCTGGGAAGGCGAGTTAATAGCCGTTTACTATTTTCGTCCAAACTCTAATTATAAATTCAAAAATTCGTATGATCTGGTTGGGAAGTGGCAATCAGACTGGCTGGATGAGCAATTTAGCAACCTATTAGAAGTGCTCACGGAACCTGAGTCCAAATCTCTGGACAGGCGTGTTAATGGCCGTCTACTATTTTCGTCCAAACTCTAACTATAAACACAAAAATATTTGCTGAACTGGTTGGGAAGTGGCAATTAGGTTGGGTGGATGAGCAATTTAGCAACCTACAAGAAGTGCTCACGGAACCTGGGTTCAAATCTCCGGAAGGCGTGTTAATGGCCGTTGACCCTTTTCGCCCAAACTCTAATTATAAATTTTAAAATTCATTGCAAATTTGCAGATCTGGTTGGAAAGTGGCAATCAGGATAGCCGGATGAGCAATTTAGCAACCTAAATCCAGGGTCCAAATCTCTGGGAAGACGTGTTAATGGCCGTTTACCATTTTCGTCCAAACTCTAAATTCAAAAATTCGTTGCAAATTTGCTGACCTGGTTGGGAAGTGACAATTAAGCTCTCCGGATGAGCAATTTAGCAACCTATTAGAAGTACTCACGGCTAAATGAAAATCTCTGGGAAGGCGTGTTAATGGCCGTTTACCATTTCATTGAAACACTAATTATAAAATCAAAAATTCCTAACCCGTCTAGGAAGTTGCATCCCTGGCTGAATGAGCAATTCAGCAGCCAATTAGAAGTGCTCACGGAACCTGAGTTCAAATTTCTGGCAAGGCGAGTTAATGGCCGTTTACCATTTTCGTCCAAATTCTAAATAGAAATCCAATGACGAAAATATAACTAAAATTTATAAGATCACTAGTTTATTGGGTTGCAAAGTGGAAATTCAACCACTTAGAAAGTCTAAACTAATTCCGCAATGCAAAAGATGTCAAGCATATGGCCACACGCAAAAATATTGTGGCAAACTTCAAAGATGTGTTAAATGTGGCGAGCACCACCTAACTGGAGAATCCGACAATCCGCAAGCAGGAGGATGCATTGTTGTAAAGGAAATTAAGAAAATTAAAATCCAAAGAATGAATAAAACTCAAATGTATGGTCAGGCAAATCGATACAAGAGGTAGACAAAAAATAACCAATGGCAACTGGGATGATATTGGCAAGATATTAAAAGTACTGAATTTACAAGAAATAGAGTACTGAATCCAGATTGAAGTACTTGCACTGGACTCACATCAAAATAGCATTTTGCAGAACCGCAATTTTAATTAAAGCCTTCTTACTCGTACATTGCCTAGTCGCCCTCGTTAGCTTAGTAAGTGGAGTGCTTGCTCTGTTATTCGGGGGTCCCGGGTTCGATTCCTGGTGGTGACCAGTAAGAAAAAGTTGCGACTTGGTGTTTTAACGTGCAATATGTTATTTATAAATGTTCGTCCATTTTCAGATTTTCAGTCATAGTAGTTGGCTTTGTTCTTAATATTTACACAGTAGCGATTGGCATAATGCGAGTTAAATCAATAATAATAATCAATATTAACAATCAATCCTATCTTAGTGTTAATTTGAATTCTACGAGTTTATTTCAATATAAACCATAAGCAACCAAGAACCCCATTTTAAAAGAAGTATTTAACGTTCAAACATTTTTTGTTTAGTAGTCGTTGAGTGCCTCTGGTGCTGTTATTGAAAACATTTCAGCAAAAGCATTAAAACTGAGCTAATCTTAACGCTCGATTTTATTTGAGGAATTAAACTGCATTTTCCAGTTTCCTAGCCTTCACCTACCACTGCAATCATTTCGCAAAATCAATTCGACGTCGTTCTCAGCAACTGGAGATGTGTCCATCCACTTTATGGAAGATTTTATCTACGGATTTTGGTTTACGTGCTTATAAAATTTAACTTGTCCAGGAATAAAAGCCATCCGACAATTGAATACGCCCGCTAATTCGACCAATGGGCTGAAGCACAAATTGATATTGATGTTGATTTTCCAAAAAAAAATTTGTTCAGCGATGAAGCACAACTTTTGGTTGAATGGGTACGTTAATAAATAGAATTGTCGGATTTGGAGTGAACATAATCCACAAGCCTTTACCGAAACACCATTATATCCAGAGAAAATCACTGTTTGGCGAGCTTTATGAGCCGGCGGAATCAATGGTTCATATATCTTCAAAAACGATGATGGGCGGAATGTTACAGTCAACGATGAATGGTATAGAGGAATGAATGTTTCAAAAGAAACATTTGATGAAAGACTAATTTCACGTAATGGTCCTGTTAATTGGCCAACGAGATCGTTGATCTAACTCCATTAGATTATTTTCTTTGGGGATATGTTAAGTCACTTGTCTACGCCGATAAACCAGAGGTGATTGAACACTTGAAGCACAACATTCGGCGAGTTATTAGCGAGATACGGTCGCAATTGCTGCAAAGAATGATCGAAAATTGGACCTCCAGATTACGCCATGTACACGCCAGTCGTGGTGGCCACATGGCTGAAATCATATTCAAGCATTAATGGCTATTCAATAAAGACCGGAGTGAAATAGTTCCTAAAAAAGTCGTAAGTAAAGATTGTGTGTTTGTATTAGTGATACACACTAAAAAAACATTTAGGCGAAACTACATTTAAAACGTAAAATTATTAAAAACTTTTGTTATATTAATGAATAATTAAATAACAAACATGTTTTAAATTTGATTTTAAAATTGATAAAGAAAATCCAATGTACGTGACAAAATTAAACTTAAAATAAAAATATGGTTTAAAAAGTTTTTGCGAATTCATCGAAATACTACTACTAATGGCGGGGTGATCATCGATCTCACTATGTTTTTATGGCAGATCTATCAAATGCCCATATTTACGACATTTTTCAGAATTTTTTCATAGTTGTGGAATGGCCAAACATGGCTCAGAAGGATATAACTACTGCTGTAAGAGTTTTTTCGAATTCAATGGAATTCTAGTCGAGATTTTGCGAGGTGATCATCGATCTCACTATGTTTTTATGTTAGATCTATCAAATTTCCATTTCTATAATGATTTTCAGAATTTTGTCACAGTTGTGGAATGGTCAAACATGGCCCAGAAGCATATAACTATCACGGCCATTACAGACTACAACAACAAATGAATAACATTGGTAACATTCGTAGTAATAGTCTTTTAAAATGTAATGAAATCGATGATCACCTCGCAAAATCTTGACTAGTATTCCGTTGAATTCAAAAAAACTCTTAAAGCACTAGTTATATGATTCTGGGCCATGTTTGGCTATTCCACAACTATGATAAAATTACGAAAATTGTCGATATGGGCATTTGATAGATCTAACTTATAAAAACATTGTTAAATCAATGATTACTTCTCAAAATCTGGATTCGTATTCCGTGAAATTCGAAAACTATATTTACTCGTGTTGTAGTCCAGTTAATTAATTTTGATTTGTTTTCTTGACACAAATAATTTTCCTTTCTGGTTTGATGAATTTTTGTTCTAAGTTTAAAATAAGTTCGCCCAAATGTTTGCTTTTTCGATGTAAAGGGTTTTCCAATAAGAGTGATATTATTTCTTTAAAAAAAAACACACTAATTGTTAAGGAAATTGAAATGTTTTTTGTTTAAAGTTCTGAATAAAACGTCATTCAAATGGCATCCACGACTTCTTCTGCAAGAACGAATTCGATGAATCCAATTTTCGAGCACTTTTTCCACTAAATCAAGTCGTATGCCATGAATAGCACGTTCAATATTGACTTGTACAGCTTGAAGAGAGTTTGGTTTATTGCTAAAGACCAATGACTTCAAATAACCTCACAAGAAATAGTCTAATGGTGTTAAATCACAACTTCTTGGAGACCATTCAATATCACAATTTCTTGAAATAATCGAATCTCCAAACTTTTCTCGCAATAATTCAATTGTTGCACGTGCTGTGTGGAACGTAGCCCCGTCTTGTTGGAACCAAATGTTGTCAAGATCAACTTCTTCCAATTTCGGCCATAAAAAGTTGGTTATCATCGTTCTATACCGATCTCCTCTCTTATCATTGACAGTAACGGTGTTACCAGCTTCATTTCGAAAAAAATACGGACCGATGATTCCACCAGACCAAAAACCACACCAAACCGTCAATTTAGGTGAATGTAGTGGTTTTTCATGAATAATTTGTGGATTTTCTTCGCACCAGAATCGACAGTTTTGTTTATTTACCGCACCACTCATTACCATGAAACTCTTTCATTACCATGAAAGTGAGCCTTATGGGAGAAGATGATTTTCTTAAAAAAATCGTTATCGTTTTCAAGGTGTTCCAAGGCAAAATCAGCAAATTCACGACATTTACGGTGGTCTTGGAATCGACAAATTGCGGTCTTCAGCAACACTTGCCTGAACGGCAGCAATATTTGCATTACTTCGAGCGAATCTTTGTCTTATTGGCACTTCAACGTTATGTAAAGAAAATGTACGCTCACAATTTTCAACAATTCGACGAATAGCGAGTACACTTGGACGATTATTACGGCTATAAAATGGCAAAAGCGCACGAAAAGTTGCAATTGGAGAACAATTATTTTGATAATAAGACTGAATAATTTGTAAACGTTGTTCTTGCGTATATCTCACCATGATGAAATTGTAAACATTACTGTAAAAAATGACAGATCAAGACATATTACAAATGGCCGAAACGTCACTTAAAAATAATTACTCTATACAATTACTCTATACAATTACTCTATACAATTACTCTATATAATTACTCATACATACACATAAACCATTCCGAATTTTTTTTTACTTAGGATAGAGTTAGGAACTATTTCACGCGCATCCAATCCAATAAAGCTAGTTTCACTGATATTCAAAATGTGTTTCTTTGTTCTATTTTAATTTAAGATTGTGAACCTCTAAAAAAACACCCTTTAAATATACACATACATACACCGGAAAATGTATTTTGGTAATTTTGCACATTTCCCGGTAAATGTAGATATTCGTCGATTTCGATCTTTAACAGAAGCATATACATTTATATGGTAAAAGAAAGTCGGGTGTTGACCACAACATACCTCTCCATTGTTTGCATATTTCACTCAACCCAAATTTATTGCATTTGTCACTTTGGTGTTATTAAAAAGCCCACAACAAAAATCATCATAAATCGATCACATGTCACTATTAAATAACTTTTACGAATGTTCGCCAATTCCTCCATGTACCAATGTACCATACCGTAAATATTTAAAATACAATTCAATTGTCACATGATAATTTTATCTTCAATAATCTGAGTGCAACATTTTAATTTATCCAATGAATTTCTTAATGAATGCAATATTTTGTTGTTGCAATTAAAACTATTTTAAGTGTGGAACGCTTAACAATGAAAATTGTATTTAAATGACATTTTAAGCGAAATTCTATATAAAACAAATTCTAAGGAAAATGCATTTTTAATTACAGCTCTCATTTATTTCGTATGAATTAAGTTTTCCTTTCACGATTTAATCGCTTTGACAAAGTTTTATAAAATCGCTTTACCATGGTGTGCGGATACATATGACATATGAAGTCAAGGAAACGTTATTTAACTACCACGAAGGTCATTTATTATTATGGTATTCGATTCAAGTGATTCACATTCCTCAGTAAATACGAAAAATGTCACCCTATAAGCAAGTCCCACCAAAATTAGATATGTATCATGTACGAGCCACGATTTTTCTTTACAAAAAACCAAATCTTAATAATGATTATATCATTTAATCCCTTAAAAATCCCGTCGAAGCCTTCAATATATTCACAAATCCAAAAATGGAAAAATCATCTTGAAAATAAATTATTCCGTTTTTGTTTTCGAGATACTCATCTTAAAATTTATATAATGCTGGCAAATGAAAAGAACGTTACATCCCAAAAATTAGTATCGATTCTAAGCACAATTGACCATTACGCAGTAAATTTTGTCTATCCAGCGTTGCTTTCGGGTGAAAATTGTGAAAATAAAGATTTTGAAACCATAAAATATTCCAATAATGAAAATCCTTTTTCCATTTTTTATTTTGGGTAGTTTGTAAAAACTCATCAATACTTGAGCATATTATTATGACATGATATCAAGACACTCCGAAATAATACGCCCCTCTGGGACTAAGGTACACATTAAGGACAAAACTTATATTTATAGCTAAATCAGTTTGTTGTTGTTGCTTATCCCCTTTTACACATGGCGTTATACTCATAAATGTGTTTTATGGGTTTAGAGCTTTACAAGTATGAAATTTTTATTTATGACCAGTAATATGCGTACATGCGTATACAAGGAAGTATGTGGTTCAACTTCTGTCATAATTTTGATAATAAAAATGATTAGAATTTTAAATAAATTATCATATAATTAAATGGATTAAAAATGTAATTAAAATTCTTTCTAATGTGCCTCATAATGTTTGAATGGGGCCGGTAAACTAAGTGGTGGAGTTCTATCAATAAGCATACAGTGTTGGGATGTTTGTAGTCCAACGCTTTAATTGCCCCCAATAGAATAACTTTCGGTATGAATTACCTAATTCACATCTACCTTTAATACATTGTAACTTAATAAGATTGTGTTAATTTGACAAGGGTTTAGGTCACATTTTATTTAAAATATAAACCAAACGACGTAGCATGAATGCAAAGGTAACCAAGAACAAGACGTGTGCGAGATTTATGCGATTCATGTCATACCGATGTTCAAATCGGGAACGTGGTTTTAGTTTGATACGAATATTAAATTTGTGGTTAATTTATTGCAACGCAGTTTAGCATTGATTTTGATTGAGTGATTTTCTGTGTACGACCAAGACTAAGCAAAACATATTGGACTTTTTAAAATAAAAATTGGTGTAAAAGGTATAAAATTAACACCAATTTTGAAATATCCATTAGAAGAATTTTATTTATAAAATTAGGTATGGGAATACCTAAATTTGATGAAACACTCAAAAATGAAGTTCTCGTAACAATATTTTTTGATGGTCTAGGCGGTTTGAATTTATAAATAAGATACCAATATATACTAATCCACACAATGATCACCGTGACCCACATGACCGCCAGCGTCTGCCAATAAGGCTAGCATATTCGAGTATTTTTCGGGATTACCATTCAATGCCTGTGAAAAACCGCGTTCGAACTGTAACAGTTTTCCTAACGTCTAAATGTTCCTATAACAAAACTGTTTCAGACTCTTCTGGTTGTCGATTCCAGTGCAGCATGTCTCAGCCGGCTAGCAACAGTGGTTGGGGGTGGTTCTTTTCTGGAACGCAGGAGACTTAGTATTTGCTGCTTGATGAGAGGTAAGACGTTCGTTGGTTCCCTTACGAGTTCAGATGGGTTACTATTTCATCTCCAGCGGAAGCCATAAAAGTTACTTACACATTTTATTGTATCGCACTAAACAAGAAAAAAACCATTAAAAGAAAACCTTATTAAAGTTAGCCGAAAGTTTCCAGCCGAAAGCAACAATTGTCGATAATGTAGATAGTGTCTTAGATTTTTCAGCCGAAAGTAATCAATTTCGATCCGTTGATTGATGCTCGTCTAATAAAACATATCAGCCGAAAATATATTTACATTTAACCAGAAATACTAAACAATTTTAATATTAGGCCCGATTATGTGGTAAAAAATTCTTAGAGAAAAGAAGGAACAAGTTTAAACTATCTGATAAGTTATAATGTGATAAATATTAATAAAATACTGTAATTTGGGTAGCTTGTTATTTAAAGATATTAAAATTATATTTGAATGGCCTGTCGTTTAAAAATACTGTGCTTTTTCATTGATTCCACTATGGTTATTTGATAGGCCATAATGTTGGTTAACTTCGGCCTAATCGTGGAGAAATTCTGATAGGGATGCAGGGGTGTAATTTAGCACAATTTCGCTAATTCAATATATCGAAAATGCATTGAATGGCCTGTCGTTCAAGATTAACGTGCTTCTCCACGATTAGGCAGAAGTAGACCAACATTATGGCCTATCAAATAACCATAGCGGCATTCCTACTAAACGTTGTGTTCATTTGAAGCATGTTTAACAATATTGCTTATCAATAGCAATTGCTTTATTGCTTATTGCACTGCAAATTATAAAGGATGCCGTGTATATCAGAATAAAATTAAAAGTCAACAGAATAATAGAACAAGCGCAGTGCAGCGATTACAAACCAAAGTTGCTAAACCACAAACAACAATCACACCATCCACAGTTGGATTATCCTATGCGCAAATCGCCAACGAGTCAAATAACACTGAAATTATTAAAATGGTTAGCCAAATTCAACAGTCACTTGGTCATCTAGCAGAGAGGGTGGCAAAACTGGAAACCTATATCTATCCACCAAGCAAAAAAGTCAGCATACTCACAAATGGTTAACTCGTTCCTACGCATTGTAGCTTGGAACGCTAATGGGCTCAGCCAACGAGCCCACGAACTGGAAATATTTCTCCATACAAACAACATTGATATTGCGCTGATTTCTGAGACGCATTTCTCCAGCAAAAGCTTTATCAGAATAAGGGGTTTTAATTCCTACTGGACAACCCATCCTAGTGAAAGAGCTAGAGGTGGTTCAGCTGTACTAATCAAAAATAATATCAAACACAATCGACAAGAGGATATTCGTGAAAACTATTTGCAAGCAACTGTTATCTCAATCCAATATAATGGCGCAGATCTAAATATTGCAGCAGCGTACTGTCCTCCACGGCATACACCAACGAAGTTACAATTTAATAACGTCTTCAATAAGCTCGGTCCAAGATTTATTATTGGAGGGGACCACAATATAAA
Organism: Nephrotoma guestfalica; assembly: GCA_963691935.1. Taxonomy (NCBI): domain Eukaryota; kingdom Metazoa; phylum Arthropoda; class Insecta; order Diptera; family Tipulidae; genus Nephrotoma; species Nephrotoma guestfalica. The sequence continues at coordinate 200,206,425 of OY829914.1, read as the reverse complement.
ACATACAGCTTGGGGTTCCAGGCTTATTTCTCCTGGGAAAGGTAACACCTTGTTCAATGCCATTCATGAAAACAAATGCGAATATCTGTCCCCAGGGGGGCCAACGTATTGGCCAACGGATGCAGGAAAAATACCAGATCTACTGGATTTCTTCATCATAAAAGGTATTCCTCTAAGTTACATTAGAGTCGAAGGAATTAACGACCTAACATCTGACCACATTCCTGTACTGTTGTCAGTAAGCGCTACAGTAATAAAGAAACAGAAAAAGCAAAACCTTACTAATAGATTCACGGATTGGGACATCTTCAGAGAAAAATTGGAAGAGCTGGTTGAATTAAAAGTTAGTATTAAAAGCAATGAAGAATTGGAACAACAAACAAACAATTTTATTGAATACACTCGAATGGCTGCCAGACTAACTACTCCTGAATCAAAGGACAAAGCGGAGATTGAAGTCAAATACCCGGCTGAAATCAGGGAACAAATCAAGGCAAGAAGAAGGGCGAGGAGAATATGGCACCTCACCAGAAATCCCGCTGACAAGACAACTTTTAATCGAATAAGTAACAAAGTCAATGACTAATCAAAAATTTCAAACAGAATTGCCTCGATAACTACTTAAGCGGGCTAGGTCCAGAAATGGGTAAAGACTACTCGTTATTGAAAGCAACCAGAAGATTTAAACCACCTGTAGTTCGAGTACCACCTTTAAGGAATGCTCAAGGCAGTTGGGTTCGACAAGACAAAGAAAAAGTGGAACTCTTTGCTCAACACCTAGCAGCAGTGTTCCAACCCCATGTCATTCAATCCAACATTGATGTAACACCTGTTTATCAACCAAATCAGGACTTTAAAAGGGTCACGCTAATGGAAATTGCTAAAGAAATCGACAAAAATCTTAATCATAAAAAAGCACCAGGAATTGATGAAATATCACCGGGTCTATTCAAGGAACTTCCACGTAAAGCAATCATCTTGATCACATACTTATTTAATGCCTGTATGAGATTGAAGTATGTACCCAAATGCTTCAAAATGGCCCAAATAATTATGCTAAAGAAACCAGGTAAGATGAAGAAGTAACATCATACAGACCAATCTCACTGCTTCCGACCTTATCAAAGCTGTTGGAGAAACTGCTACTAAAACGTCTAAATCCAATGGTAAACGTTCCTGATTTCCAATTTGGATTCAGGAATAACCACTCCACCATAGATCAAGTCCATCGAATAACTGCGGTAATAGAGCAAGCGTTAGAAGAAAAGAAATATTGCCCCGCCGTATTTCTGGATGTATCCCAGGCCTTCGATAGGGTTTGGCATGAGGGATTGACATTCAAAATGAGCAAAATTCTACCACAAAACTATTGCCAGCTGCTTGAATCATACCTCTCTTATCGCCAATTCAGAGTCATTCATGAAGAAACATGTTCTGACTTTTATCCAGCGATTGCGGGAGTTCCACAGGGAATCGTATTGGGTCCCGTCCTCTACCTTCTTTATACTGCGGACATACCTACAACGAATAAAACATTCATCGGCACGTTCGCAGACGACACTGTAATTATATCAGTAGACGAATCTCAACCAAGAGCAGTGGAAAATCTTCAACGAGCAATGGACAACGTTACTAAATGGACAATTGACTGGAAAATCGCACTGAATGAGCTCAAATCAACATATGTGACATTTACGCTCCGACATAAAAATAACACTCTTCATATACACCTCAATGGAGTGCAAGTGCCGCAGGCTGAATCGGCAAAATACCTTGGTCTACATTTAGATTCCAGGCTCAACTGGAAACATCACCATCTTCCGTGGTGGTATCTTTGATTTCATGATCGTTGTATAAAATGTATGGATCGTGGTTGGGGTGTACGCTTGAAGAGTAGTAATTTCGTTCGTCATCCACTCTACGTGCATACACATAGATTTTGCTCTGTATATTGTACGGTGATCGTCGGATTAGGGATGTTCAAGCGGTGAATGGGGAATGACTTGGAAGTGAAAGGTATAGTTTATCGGGATTGAGGGTGGATGGGCAGAGTTTATGTGCACACCGCATGTACGAGATATGGTAGGGTTGGGTAGGGGAGGATCTTAACAGAAGGACAATTCCATGGCATTTGTATGACGATGTTGACCGTGTTTTTTTTTGTTCGCCTTCTACTCGGCTATATTTTGATTTCAAAGATTGGCTGATATTAGTGGTTCTCCTGTATCCAAATATTCAGCTTCTGAAGAATAAATTATTATATTTATTGGATTTTAGTTTAGAGTTATCGAGGTTTATCAAGTGTGCATTATTAATATTATTGTTCATTGGTGTTCCTGATTAAGCTAATTTATTTAGTTCTAATGAAGTTTTTTGATTATAGAATATCTTTGAAGCTGTACTACTTTTTCTTTAAAAATTAAATTTTAATTTAAAAGTCAATCAATGTGGCCGCAATTGGTTGTTATTAGTAGTAATAATTCTTTTAATTCTTTTAACTAGTTGATAATTACTATTCAAATTATTGATTTAGTTTATTTGGGAATTTAAGAATCTAGAATCGTCCGAGATGTTTAATATTAATACTATCCCTTATAGTTGGTTTCCTTTATAATTTCCTGATTGGAGAGTCAACAATACTGAGTTTTATTTAATTTAATATAATTTAATTGTATATTTAGGATTTAATTCGTTTTACGTCAATGGGTTTATAAAATTATTTTAATTGATCAAACGAATGATTTTATGGAAAATTGAGGTATCCGGAGTAGGGAAATTTTATAAAGTTGCATAACAACAGTGTTGTCTGATTCCTGTTTAAATTAAATTTTAATTCTAATTAATATGTTTTAGGAAGCTTGCAAATTTTCTTGTCTTTTTGTGGAAGCAGTCAAGGTAGGAATCACTATGACTATAACCGGGTTTGCTAATGAATTTGATATTTCAGTGGTTGTTGGAATTTTTGAAATTATAGATGGCTTGGAGACTACAGAATAAAATTTAAATGCAGACCAATATTGCTTTACTTAGATAGCTGTTGTATTTCGGGGTTCATGGCACTTCTTTAATTGAATTATTTTCTAGGTTGAACAGGAGACTGTAAATTGGTAAAGGTTTTGGTTAGGTTGTTCTAAGTTGGATAAATAGTTATCGCTGGTAGTCAATTATATGGGTGGAGAAAATGGTTAATCACTCATAATAATGAAGTTTTATTTCAGGAAATCTACCAATTAAAATTTTTTAGGATCTTGATTGCTGATTATTTATATCCAGAAAACAAAAATTATTGTGCCGTCTTGTGCTTTACTAACTATTGACTACTTAGGTGTCTGTAACCGGGTCAAGTCTATCATATCTAATAACCTTTCCTCAATATAAAAATCCCGAAACCATTTACTGTAGGCTGTCCGAATGATCTTTCCCAGTCCTTTAATTCGCCTACCTAGGTTAGTATTAGTGGTTAGTACTTTAAATTAAAAAAAAATAGAAAAAAATGGATGGCCCCGTTGCGGATCCGGTACTGCCGCTGAAGAAAACTGATGATTTTTCCGTTTTTTTAAACCACCTAAATTAATTCGTGGCGTTTTCACTTTTATAATTTTTATTTTATTTTTAATATTGTTTGTTACACTTGTGCTGTTGCTTCAACAGTCCTTCATTTTTAATGTTATGCATGCACTCGAACTTCTTTTTTCATTAAAATTTTTTGTCCATGTTTCGTTCACTTACTTTTTTTTTTTTATTGACAACTATTATTATATTATTTCTATATATAATTACACGATTTTTATTAATATTTAGATATTATTTTTAATCGTTTTATTCAATTATAAATTCCATTTTTAATTTTTGTAATTTGTATTATTTTGTTTATCGCCATTGGGGCGTTCAACCATGTTATTTAAATATTTTTGGTTTATACTTTAGCTCTTTCGGTTGATCTATCTACCTTCAAAGTTAACTGCGTACTCCCGGCTTCAATCTTCATCATCCCTCACCACACCTCTTGTCCACGGTATTCGCCGAGCCAGATATATAACTATACTAGTAACAAAATATACAGTACGCGAAACACAACAAATTCTTGCTGAATAAAAATTGGGAAAGTCAGCGGATTTAAACGAGAGATAAAACGTAAAATAAATTTCATTTTCGTTATTTTTTTTTAATTTCTTTTGTACCTCCGCAGGTATTCTTTCAGATTCTCATGAAAGCATAATTTCCAAAGTTTTCTTTAATTGTTGTAAAACCATCACTTTTGAAAACTTTCTGCTCCAGCATCTTTCGATGTTCTGTGATGGTTTCAACTTTTGAAACATTTTGTCAAACTTCGACATTCCGGGTTTTGCACCTAAGGTTATGAAATAATTATAACTATATCTTAGAGAAACATCTGAATGTTGTATTTGACCTAATTCAACAAACCCTCCATATTGTGGAGTCTTCACCAAATGAAAAAATCAAAATAGTTTTATTATCCATACTGTTCAAGTTAACCGACACGCTCCAGTCAAAACAATTTCGATAATGCAGATTCGGTTGTAACAACTAAAATTTGTCAGCCGAAAACAATAATTTCTTTTAAATCAAAAATTTTTATTTTGCTCAATTAACGTGTAGTGTATTATTCACAATTAAATTTTTTTATTGACTTTATTAAAACTGTAATACAAAACTATTTTATTACTGAAAAAACTCGTTGGAATATATCAAGCAAAACTTGAAAAATTCTATAAATTAAACGTTTAAAGTGCCATGGCTAGCAAGTAGTTCAAATGTTAGGTCTTAGTAATAGTTATCTCTTGAAATAATTTAGGTCACATTTCATGTGGAAAGCCTGGGAAAACTCGGCTGAATATACGTATGTACATTCAAAATTTGAATATTTGAAAATTGGCCGTTTAAAGTGTTATGGATCGAAATAATTTCAAATGAAAGTTCTAAGTGATGCTCACACCTGGAAAAAATTTCCAGAGGAAAATTCATTTGCACACACAAAATTTGATTTTTTTTTTTAAATTGAACATTTCTTAAAATTGATGCTGCTGGCTGTGTAACCTATTGATGCTTTGACAAATGCAATTTCATTCAATATAAATGCTTTAAATTTAAATTTTTCTATTAAAATTACAAAATATTGGATTTGTTTTATTGGAAATACCTTTCTTTACGCTCAAAATATAATTTTGTATTATTAAACGAGCACACAGGCTAATATTTATACTTGTTGCCCGCTGCTGTTGCTTGGAATATTTCAACCTTAACGGTGACAGTCTACATTGCAACTTCATCAGGTAGAAGAGGAAATAAAAGTTAACTTTGCTTATTAAAATTGCAATATATTATGGAGCATCGCCACTCCCAACTCTTTCGCGGTTCATTTTTAACTCCTTACTTTACGTGGCTATAGGCCCGATTTATGTAGGCCTATCTGCGCATTACATAGCTCTGAGGCAGCCTGTAGTACGGACATGGACGATGGATCGTCCCATTTCTGCACTTCGCCAGAGGGGAGGGGGAGGGGGAGAGAAGTTAGCTTTCTTTCATCGGCAGATTCCGCACTAACAAATCCGCAATCACGCTCGTGATATATTCAAACGAATTTTCGTGCGACCATAATTAAGACATTTCATTTAAATTATTTTTCAGCCATGACACTTGAAACGGTCAATTTTTAGAAATTTTCAAATTTTATGTGTGCGATATATTAAACGAATTTTCTCGGACTCTCTACATGAAAATAGACTTGAAATTTTCTCCAGGTGTGACCATCACCCAAATGAAAATTGACTTTTTTGATAAATGATAATTATTAGAAGGCACTCCATGATAATCATTAGATATTTTAAAAGGAGTGCCCAATTTAAAATATTTTCCAAACATTTCACTATAGATGCATTTAACATCTTATCTCCCCAAACATCTAACAACGCACTTAGATAAATTTGGTTTGGTATATTAGTTTTAATTGTTAATCGAAAGGAAAATTCTTATTTAAATTTTTTAAATTATTTTTTAGGGACAGCAAATACCATAACCAAATAGTTAAACCAAAATTTTGGCGAAAAAACTACGAAATATTGGCTTTCAAAATCCCGGTTTTTAAAATCCCGGTTTTGTATAAAAAAAATCCCGATTGTTAGGAGCCCCGGTTTGAATTTTAAAAATTTGACATGTGGGAAAATGGGACTCTTAAATGATTTATTGAACTTGATTAAGCAGAACTAACAACTGATACTCTCTCTCAATTTAGAAAATTGATTAATTTCACTGTATTACCTTATAAGCATTTTCCGACAAACTGCACGATTTTAGTGATTTATTTAAACTTAAACTAACCATACCGAACAAATGACTTAATTTACCAGAACAAAATTCAGAAGTATCCCAATTTTATGGAAATGTCCGTTAGTTCACTTGAATATCTTATCTGTCTTCTGGGTATCGTCTTATCGTCTAATTTCCACATAGTGGCTTTGTACACAAATGTTCTATACGCTGCATGAAATCTGCAACTCTGCAAAAAATGAGAATTTTCCGGGCACATTATGAAGAATGTAAAATAAAATCTTTTGAATTTATTTTCTAGTTTTCACTCAAAATTCTTATAAGCATTTTTAACAGTGTATTTACTAATACTTGTTTATTTTTGTTATTTGGGACATACTTCACTGCCATACAATTCCAATATAAATAATTACTTTCCGACATAAAATTTATGCCTGCATTGTCGACATTTTTCGCCTGGGATTTTCGATGGACGTATTACCGACAATTATCGGCTGTTATTTTCGTTTGATTAGTTTGAATCTGTATTATCGGCATTTTACGGCTGGAAATTTTCGGCTAACTTTAAATAGGATTTATTATCCCCATTCTCGTTGAGAGCTTGATCACCAAATCAGGTTGCTTTAAACAAAGTGTTTGATTGTGAAACTTAATTGTTTACAGAATTGCATGTAGTAGACATATCACTACACCTTTGCCATCCACTCTACGCATCGTCATGTAAGCAATTCTTTTCCTAACTCAGCCTCAGATCTTTATTTTAGGCATAGCTTGTTCTGTTGCTTATCAATGGAGATGCAATGGGGCATGACGTATACTAAGAGCACCACCAACAGGGCACCAGCAAATTATCAATAAATGTAGACCATTAATACCATTGATTCATCGAAAATATCAGAAGTATACAAAGCATTTATTATTTAAGATTTAAATGTTGGAAATTGAAAGGTGGTAATAATTTAAATAAATTGGATTTACTATTTTGCTTTTTTTTTAATCGCAAGGCGGTGTTTTATTATTTTTGCTGGAGGAATTTAAAATATTGCGCCTAAAATGCGAAATAATATGAGAACTTTACAAATTTGCAAATTTTTGAAACTTTCGACTAAAACAAATATACTTTATTTACGGGGTAAGACTATAGGTTGATAATCAGACCGCACACGCTCTAACACTGGTTACAGCTTCAGTATAGCCAAAGGTGGTTCTGATTTCAGGTGTTCTTCACACAAAATACAATAAACGAAGCCCAAATTGATCTGACAGAAACAACCTTGAATCTGGACTGCCATTTTATGAATCCGGCTGACATTACATTGGTTCCGGTTGCATGCAGAACTCAATAAACCTCAAGTATAATTTACATACTGCCAAGCCATCTGTACCAAATTGATCGTGCTACAAAGATATTTCTTGTATCACCTAAGATCACAAAATATAAGTAATGAACTACTATCAAGTTTCCGTAATCTTATCGGTTCAGTGGATAGATCTGCTTTAGCTTCCTGGTATTCTATTGTTAACGTAAACATTTTGCGTTGGTCCTGAAGAAGTTTAGTTTTAAATAACTTCCTCTTACACCATTATTGAATCCCCCCACAGTTATTACATCAGTTATGTTCGGGCGAGTTGAGTATTCCGCCTTATTTTGATCGTATTGTTTTCAAGTTTAACTACAATTACATTTCACACGACTAGGCGAACACAGTAGTAAGTTTGTCAACTGCAAGTAATCCAAATAGAGAAAATTGTAATTTCAACCCGAGTATAGCCTCCTTAAAGAGATTTCTGTAGCGGTTAGAATATTGCATCCAAATATTCTAATCGTACATATCGCAAATATATAACATCTCGCAAATTCATCGCTAACTGGACATCGCTGAACAACACGACGAGCGTTGTGTTGGTGTGCGGTGAAAACATTTTTTTGTGTGCGAGCGCAACATAAGCCGCCACACCAATGTGGGCGAAAGAAATTTTAAGGCGAGCACCGCCACACACACACTCAAGAACAACAAAATTCTTAGGTCCAACGTTTGCCTCCACAACGGCGATAGTGCCCTACGAGGGAGTTGAACAACGGTAAGAATAACGACAACCCCTTCAACAGTAGCAGCAACAACCGCAACAGTAGTGCGACAACAGCAACTACAACAACAGCGGCAACAACATAATGCTTCATTGTAAATAAAACTAATTTTTTTCTGTTTTAATATGCGGCTCCAATGATTGCGGTGCACATGGTGCAGTGAGCATTACCACCACATTCACTTCTGTCTGCTTGCGTGGATCATGCAACTCCCATGATGTCGCTTTTTCTCTTGCGTCTTGATGTTTTAGTTAACAAAACCCACCCATCTCCACAGAGATCCAGATCTCCATATCAAAAACAATACTCGGAACTTCAGGATCATCTGGTTCCATGAGTTCAACTCGAAACTAGGCTTTTTAATCAAACTAATCTTTCTCTAACCGTTTCTTGACTCGCACAATCTTACGGTCATTTTCGATCGAATTACTAAATAAATATTAGCGATCGGCAAACTCTTACTTACACTCCGCAAACTACACTTTAAATTCGGAATATCGGTCAACGTAATGGCCGATCAGGCACACAGTTCGAGCTATTCACTGAGTTTATGTACACCTTTAAAGTTTAAATCGAATACGAACTACTGTCTAACACCAATAAGCAAGCTAATCACTACTGAAAGCTTAAACGTCTTAAAGAACGGATATCTTTCGGTATCTCAACCAATCAATCAAACGATCGATCGCGCTACCATCCTCTTCACTATGTAACTCATCTGGGGGAGGTGATGCAGCGGTTAGGATATTTTAACCAAATAATCTAATCGTACATATTGCAAATATAACATCTCGCAAACTCATCACTATGTACTTACTTAGAACAAAGTAAATGCATCAACAGTGCAATAATGCATCAACATTTTAAAAACATTTCTTTATTTAATCAGTTTGTTTCACACCTAAGCAAGAAAGTCAATGTCCACATCGGGCAGTTGCCACCCCCATGTCACACAAACACTACATCGCAATTGTAAATAATTTAATAAATTAATTAATAATTATATTAAAATAATAAATATTATAAATAATAAAAAAACGTTTATGATATGGAAACCACACTTTTCAGTTTATTTCAGCAGAGGTTGTTGATGCAGCGAACATCGCATAAAGAGTTTTCATAATATACGGATTAAGATATTCTTTTGATCAGTGTTTAAACTAAACCAAGCATAGAATTTTTGCTCTAGTGATAACATTTTCGATGTGGTTTTTAAAATATATTTGACTCTCATAACATAGCCTCGTGATCAACCTACTGCACAAAAGTACTAACCCGAGATTAATCAACATCATTGGTTGGCAGGTGCTCCTGGTTGTGAAAGGTGTTGATGTACATAACTTGAAGAATACTTGAGATCTACGTTTTTTTAGATAGAAAACTGAACAACCAAGGTCCCTGAGGTTAAATAAAACAGTTGAATGAGCTTCCCGTAACTAGCCAACGCCATACTTATCTATGGCGAAATACTTATCTACATTTTCAGATATTCATACAATTTGGTAAAAATTTCATCAAATTGGCTTTAAATACAGCATTAAATTCTGTCGTTAATTTATTATTAGTGTTATACAAAAACACCAATTCGCATTGTCTGTTCAAATTATTCTTATTTATTGTTATTTATAACAATGGCTTTCTTTGCAGCACTTGCGATAGTAGAACAAACCTGTTGTGTTCTGATCGCACCCTTATAAGATCAGATTAAAATCGCCAACGATCATTAGGTTATATTTATTACCCTTTATAAGGTTCCACTATTTGGGCAGGTTTGCCTATTAACAGAACGTGGCATGAAGGCTACGGGAACTTTAGGAAGTAAAATAAAATTGGATTGTAGCTCCTGGTAAATAATGAACAATCTTGAAGATCTGATCTCGATCTAAAAGGGTGTATGTTAGTTTTTTTATATTAAAAAAAAACACATAAAGTATGTTGAAATTTCAAATTATTTTATTGAAAATGAAAGTTGGTTCTATGATATTTATGTATGGAATAAAATATCGTTCATGTGACCACCACAACTTCTGTTACAAGCCTGCAACCGAACTTCAAAATTTTTGATGACTGTTTCCAATAAAAGCGGTTCAATGGCCTCTGTAATTGGAGAATGTTGTTCTTACGGTCTTGCATTTTTTGTGGATCATTACTACACACATTCCAGCCGAAACCAAAGATCATCTAAATCAAGTTCATCAAATTTTGGCCATACAAATCAAGTATGCTCATTTTCGTTTGTTCATCCACTGTATGCTCATGTTCATTTTCTAAAAAATAAGATCCAATGATGCCACAAGCCACACCAAACATTAACTTGTTTTGGATGAATTGGTTTACAGTTCCCTAAATGCATGTCGCATTTATTTATTTAGTTTATTAACGTATCCGTTGAGGTGAAAATAAGCTTTATCTGAAAAATGACTTTTTGTTTAAAAGCGCTCATTTTGTTCAGTCAATCAACAACACGACAACGTTGCTGATGGTCAGCTGGCTTCAATGTTGAGTTATTTGAACTTTGTAAGAATGCATGTGTAAATCAACGTGTAAAATTCAAGTGGTTAACGACAGTTTTAATTGTTGTGAACGACGCCACAAAGGGATGCTTGGCTTTTTACGAACATTTACAGCGGTTATTGATTGCTTCACGAGAATGAACTGGACGATCCAACACATAAAATGCTCGACATTTTTGCGAATTACACCGGCGAGAAGTTCTTGGACAAAAATTTGTTTTTTTAACACAATTTTATTTCTTGGACAAAAATTTAATAAATATTGATACTCGTAAAATAAAAGAAATTATTTGAAATTAAAAAATCTAATATGCTCATTATTATAAATTTTTAAGTAAATAAATACAGGGTGGCTGAGACCAAGTGTTACCAAATGAAAACGCTGTAATTTTTTTAATTTTGATTATTTTTTATTGAAATTTCGTGGAATATGTTGAAAACATATTACATTTTATAAAAAGCATGTTACTGCTCGATATGACCTCCTTTGGCTCTGATTATTTGATTCAGTCTTCCATAGAAAGCATTGCATGCTGACCGAACGTGAGCTTACGGAATTTTATTCCATTCTCGAACAAGAGCTGACTTCAATGCATAAACACTTTCGTATTTTTTAGTGGACACGTTACTCTCCAAAATGGACCATATGGAGAAATCCATGGGATTCAAGTCTGGTGAATATGGTGGCCATTCTTTCGATAAAATCTGCCGCGGAACGCAATTTTGTAAAAATTGCTGTGTCGCTCGAGCTTTGTGTGACGGTGCCGAGTCCTGTTGTAATGTTCAACGGTTCGTACCAAAGTGTTTACGTGCCCAAGGTAGCAAAGCATCGTTTAGGATCTTTTGGGGGTACACCTCTTGGTTTACCTTGACTCCATGTCCGATGAAAACCAGAGGAGTGCGTCCATCTGCAGTCACTGCAGCCCAAACCATAACATAAGCTTGTGATTGCTTGCGCATGGCAACTCTTGTGTCCAAATTATCGTTGGACTTGTGCTCTAACCAAACACGATCATTTTGTTTATTCACATACTGTTGAATGGAGACAATTTTCTCATCAGAAAAGACAATTTTTGGAATCTCATCACGTTCGGCCAAGGCCTTCAATGCTCGTGTTCTTTCAAGCCTAGTGTAGTTCATTTTTCAATATGGTTTGAATGCTGTGTCGTGAAACATGTAGACGTGCGGCTAATTGATTGGCACTTTGACGAGGATTTCGTCGGATTCGTTTCTTCACATTTCGTATCATTTCTATTGATGTTGCTGTCTTTTTAGGACCGCCTCTGTTGCGTTTAGCGATGCTACCAGTTTCGTTGTATCTAGTTATGGTTCGATACACAAACATTTTATTCACATTCAAATGCTGGAGCTGACGAACTATTGCTGTTTGTGAATTTCCACCCAAATACAGTGCAATTACACTATTACGTTTGAATTCCATTACGATTTTTTTATGAAGATATTAATTTAGAACAATTATTTGTTGATCACATGTAAACAACTAACCAAACTTCAAACTGTCAAAAAATTGACGCGCGAAAATTATAACTACACAAATGACAGCAGAGTGAAGTCAGTAACATTTGGTCTCAGCCACCCTGTATATCACATACTGTACAAAATGATCTACCAAATAGCAAAAATCTCAGAGATTGGCTCGCATACTGACTATATACGAGTACGTTCGAAAGGGGAAACATTGAGCTATTTAAATTAGTAAGCCTACCTCGAAATGATGATCACGGCTCATGTATCGAATTTTAAAAGCTTTACAAATACAGCGAGTAATGCATATCCATGGATGTTCTACTACACTAATGTCATAGACAGACTACTGAGTGTCGATTTTGTACCAAAAATGACAGCAAGAGCTGGCGAAGCGAGTAATTTTTCTCTCATGGATCTGTGCATACTGTATGTCAATTTTACGATGGCAAGTACCAAAATAAATGGTTCCGGTTGAACCGGTTGAATATAGGGTTATCCAATTCGAGGTTGATAAAGTAAAAATCTGTATACCGACATCTGTCAAAGATAAACGTCAAGTACGCTGTCATTTATTTAGTTGACATTCTGCCATTTAAGAATATGGAGCATTTAACATACGCAAATTGGGTGTTGGAAAAACAGGCCGTCGATGCTGATTTTTCGAGCAAAATTTTCTTCAGTGATGAAGCTCATTTTTCTGATGGCTGATGTCAATTGGCCTCCAAGATCCTGTGATTTAACGCCTTTGGATTTCTTTTTGTGGGGCTACGCGAAAGATCGTGTTTACGCAAACAATCCTCAAACTCTTGACGAATTGAAAACTAATATTCGTAAGGTAATGGCCGAGATACCGCCCGAAATGTGCCGAAAAGTCATTGAAAATTACCGCAAAAGAATCAAGGCCTGTAAGAAGTCCCGTGGAGGACATTTGAATGATATTTTGTTTAACTAAAAATGGCAAGGATCAATCTGTAAAATGAAATAAAAATTACAATACATTCCGAATATTTTGTGTGTTTTTTTTAAGTTTACTTTATCAAGCTTGAATTGGATAACCCATTACGTGTGATACTTACGTCTACCTCACCTCTTCGCTTGCTTTTGTGCAGTGGAACCGATTGTTTACTATGTGACTGATTTTTCATTTTCAAATATTTGAATAATTCGAAGCCGCATTTGACATATCAAATAAAAATATATGACGAATATTACATCAAACCACAAATTTGGTATATGGAACCGGAAGTCGTGTTTTTTTTGGAGTGGCATTTCTACTCAGTATTGTTTGGCAAATCATTATGAATAGGTTAACTCCAGAACAACGTTTTCAAATCGTGGAAATTTATTTTCAAAATCAGTGTTCAATTAAAAATGTTTATAGAGCACTTCGTGAATTTTATGGTGCACATAATCGTCCGTCAGAGACCACCATAAAGAACGTAATTACCAAATTTCGGTCTACATTCACTCTTTTGGATGCCAAGCCACCGACAAGAATGAGAAGAGTTCGTACAGAAGAAAATATTGCTGTCGTTGAGGCCAGTGTCGAAGAAAACGACAATTTATCGATTCGTCGTCGTGCTCAGCAAATTGGACTTTGTCCATCGACTTTATGGAAAATTTTACGTAAAGATTTGGGTTTGGTGCCATACAAAATTCAATTGGTGCAAGAATTAAAGCCACACGACCATCGTTTGCGCCGTGAATTCAGTGATTGGTCGTTAAATCAATTGAACGAAGATCCATTTTTTTACCGTAAAATTCTCTTCAGTGATGAGGCGCATTTTTGGTTAAATGGATACGTCAACAAACAAAATTGTCGCATTTGGAGCAAAGATAATCCACACGCCGTTCTAGAATTACCAATGCATCCTGATAAATGTACTGTTTGGTGCGGTCTATGGGCTGGTGGGATCATCGGTCCATATTTCTTTAAAAATGAGGAAGGACGACGCGTTACCGTGAATGGAAATCGATACAGAACCATGTTAAATGAGTTTTTGTTGTCAAATCTTGAAGATATGGATATGAATGAAATGTGGTTTCAACAAGATGGTGCCACTTGCCATACAGCACGTGAAACAATCGACTTATTGAAAGAAACTTTCAACGACAACATTATTTCGAGAAATGGTCCGGTGAATTGGCCTCCGCGTTCGTGCGATTTGACGCCACTCGATTACTTTTTGTGGGGATACGTGAAGTCATTGGTTTATGTGGATAAACCTCAATCGATTGACGCTTTGGAAACCAATATTCAACGTGTCATTGCTGACATACGCCCTCAAATGCTTGAAAAAGTGCTGGAAAATTGGACCTCCAGAATGACATTTGTGAAAAATAGTCGTGGTAGCCATATGCCAGAAATTGTGTTTAAATGTTAAATGCCAAAAAATTATCTACCAAATAAAAAAAAATTTTGGTCATTTCATAATTTTATATGTGTTTTATTCAAAAAAAAAATCGGCAACCTCTTAAAAAAACACCCTTTAGTTGACTTTAAACTGTCAGAAATGACTTATATATTGACAGAACATAAAAAAATTTGTTCCCGCCAACTAAATATCACAATGACAAACAGAAAACTCAAAGGAAACTAGATCTGCTTGGTAAACTATTAGTGTCCGGAACCTCCATTTTTGATGTATTCGGCGTTGGTAGCACAAAAATGCCTCGGAATCAGGTAAAATATCTCATTCCTAAACTATATATAAACCTAGTTGTAAATCATGGTTAGGCATGACACGTTACAACGAAATTATGGTTAGCCAAATAGCAAAAAACTCAGAGATTGGCATACTGACTGTATACGTTCGAAACGGGATACATTAAGTTATTTAAATCAGTAAGCCCTATCTCGAAAAGATGATCAAGGCTCATGTATCGAATTTGTAAAGCGTTACCAATACAGCATATTCACGGATATTCTTCTACACTAAGCCAAATAGCAAAAATCTCTAGAGATTGGTTGAAATACTGACTACATACGCTCGAATCGAATTTTTAAAGGTTTTCCATAATAGCGATTACACGACTCCACAGATGTTCTACTACACCAAGCCTAATAGCAAAAATCTCAGAAATTGGCTCACACACTGACTTTATATGTACGTTCGAAAGGGGCTACATTGAGCTATATAAATCAGTAAGCCTTATCTCGATATGATGTCCAAGGCTCGTGAATAGAATTTTTAAATTTTTTCTAATACAGAAGAACCTCCATGAACATTCGTATAATGCAGTACTCGCTGTATTGGTAAAGCTTAAAAAATTTGAAACATGAGGTGAGGTTGTCGTAGGCATCATACATATTCAACCGGTTCAACCGGAACCATTTATTTTGGTACTTGCCATCGTAAAATTGGCATACAGAATGCACAGATCCATGAGAGAAAAATTGCTCACCTCGCCAGCTCTTGCTGTCATTTTTGGTACAAAATCGACACTCAGTAGTCTGTCTATGACATTAGTGTAGTAGACCATCCGTGGATATGCATTACTCGCTGAATTTGTAAAGCTGTTAAAATTCGATACATGAGCCGTGATCATCATTTCGAGGTAGGGCTTACTGATTTAAATAGCTCAATGTATCCTCTTTCGAACGTATATAGTCAGTTTGCGAGCCAATCTCTGAGATTTTTGCTATTTGGTAGATTATTTTGTACAGTATGTGATATATTTATTTACTTAAAAATTTATAATAATGAGCATATTAGATTTTTTAATTTCAAACAATTTCTTTTAATTTACGAGTAGCAATATTTATTATAATTATTGTTTCGAATTATTTTAATATAAAATAAATACACTGTTAAAATTGCACACTTCCAGAAATTTTTGTCCAAGAAATAAAATTGTGTTCAAAAATTTCACAATGAACACTCGCTTAAATTTATGCCCAAAAACTTTTTGTCCAAGAACTTCACACCAGTCCGAATTACAGGCTCTGTAGGACGTCCATGTTGGCGAAAATCATCACGTAATTTATGAAATGTTTTTTTACAGAACGACGATATTCGTAATAAGTTTGGATAACTAAAACGTGCTTTTATGTGGTAAACAAACACCTGACTAAATTTGCCAAGTTTTGACTTTCATTTGTCAAAAAATTCTCGGATTGCCACCGCACAAAAAATATTTTTTTCAGCTTAAAAAAAAAACCAACAGATGGATAATCCGTGATTACTATAGCACCCTCTAATAGGAAAACAACTCAAAGTTAACGGCAGTACTCGAATAATTTCGAATTTAAACGAACGCAAATTTTTGTTGTACATATTGAAATAACGGGTTTTCCAATAGGAATGATACAATTTAAAATGATTATAATGGCAACACCGCGTAATATTTTTTGACATTTCTTATGTCATTTGTGTTCAGTAGGTTATACCATTTAATCATTGAAAGATATACGCTTCAACAACGTTTAGAAACTGTTAAATTGTTTAATCAAAATCAGTGCTCGTTTGTGAATACTCAGAGAAATTTAAGAAGCATTCAAGGACGATATTATTCAGTTAATCGACTCACTATTCGTCGTATTGTAGATAAATTTGAAAGTAAATTTTCTTTACGCGATACAAGAGTACCAGTACGACAAAGAAATGCACGCACACAAGAGAATATTGATTAGGTAGCAGCAAGTGTAAGAGAAAATCCAAATTTATCGGTTCCACATCGTTCTCAACAATTAAATCTTTCTCAAACAACAACATGGAGAATTTTAAGAAAAGATTTGGGTTTACATCCTTACAAAATTCATTTGGTTCAAGAACTGAAGCCATTCGACCACCATAAACGTCGGTTACTTTCTGATTTTGCTCTTGAGCAACTTGAAAATGATGAACATTTTAATCGAAAAATTTTATTCTGAGATGAAGCTCATTTTTGGCTAAATGGTTATGTAAACAAACAGAATTGCAGAATTTGGAGTGATGGAAATCTGCACAAAACTATTCAGACACCATTTCATCCAGATAAAGTCACTGGCATAATGGCATAATGTTTCAAATAAAAAAAAATCTTGCTCTCACTGAATAATTTATGTTTTTTAATTTTTTAATTGTATCATTCCTATTGGAAAACCCTTTATTAACTCCGATTCCTCCAAACATGGTTATTGTTGTGCATGCTCCTGGAAAAATTATCTGTTTTTGTTGTACTTAATCGTAGCTTTGGACTTAAAATTATGTACTATAGCTTATGTACTTATAACTATAGTTTCGAGTTATCCATTCGACGTAATGTGTCATGCCTAACCATGATTTACAGCTAGATTTATACATACTTGCGGAATGAGATATTTTTGTTCATGCCGAAGTATTTTTGTGCTTCCAACGTCAAATATCTCAAAAATGGAGGTTCCGGACACTAATAGTTTACTAAGCAAATCGTTTCGTTTGAATTTTCTATTTGTCATTGTGATATTTAGTTGGCGGGAACAAATTTACTTCTGTTCTGTCAATATAAAAGTCATTTCTGACAATTTAAAAGTCAATTAAATGTCAATCTTGACATTTTTGTCAATACCTCCATTACTATTTAAAACCAAACGAGAAGACAAAATAAATTGCTGTGTGCCTTGAGTTATCATTTAGGAAATCATGATCTCGAAACTATACTTGTAGACTTATGCATGTTAGTTTAGGATATTTCAGAAAAATCAAACAAGATTTAAGTACACAAACACACAACAAAATTGCTGTGTATTCCATGTCACTATAGTAACAGTATCGAAAATTGTTCCTCATCATCATTATCTACCATGCCGCCACATTTTCTCTGTATTGTTTTTTTTATCAAACAAACGCCACTTTTATCTCAGCGCAATAACGACGAGGAATTTAATTTTATTAAAAGGAAAGTGAATAATTAGAAAAGGAAGGAGTAAACAAAATAAGAAAAGTTAAATAAATACCAAACAACAAAAAATCCTCAAGACAACCATTTCCTGGGAAAACATTTTCATGGATGTTTAATTTTTGGATATCTTTCTGCTGACAGGAAAACAATAAGAGAAACACAACAAGAAGGCAACATAATTCTTGTATACTACTACAAAATACAACAACAACTACATGCTGACTAATTCAACGAAGCAATTAAAAGTGAGCAGAAAATAGTTGGAATTACTTCCACAACACGATGTTAATTATTTTATGACCTGCGGGAGAAATTGTTTTTATTGATAATATACAGTGCCGTACTGCGCTAATTAGGTAAAAGTTTGTTATTTTTTGTAGGTGTAAAAATAAAATAATTTATGAAAATTTTATACGGTTAGCTATTGTAACGAGCTCTTGTACTTGATTTACATCTGTGTAACCCCTGGTTATCCTTTCTCAAAAGTCTCAAAATTTAATCTTAAACCATATAAAAATACAATTCTCTCCTTCTTTGAAGAAATTCTGGTCTTTGGCGTCGATCCAATCAATAAGCCAATTTTCGATTTCTGCGCAAAAACTGAACCGCTGTTCAGAAAGAGACGACTACATCGACTGAAATAAGTAGTAATATGAAGAAGGTATGTCTGGAGAATATAGTGCGTGGGGTAGAACTTTCCAGTCCTGTCCTTTTAAATAAATTTTCACAACGTTTGCAACATGTGGTTTTACATTGTCGTTTAATTCATGTGGTGTGAACCATGTTGCTAGCTTTTTGAACCATTCCTATTGTTTGTAAACGTATTTCAACAGTTGATCGATCAACATTTAATGCTACAAGAATCTTCAGCCAATAACGATTCCAGTTCAGCATCTTCAAATTTTTGGGTGGTTTTCCATGGTCTTTATCTTCAATGCCAAATTATCATTTTTAAATAGTCAAAACCATTCTTTGCACGTTGTATTGCATAGGGTTTTCCAATAAGAGTGATATGATTTCTTTAACAAAACACACTAATTGTTAAGGAAATTGAAATGTTTTTTATTTAATGTGAAGTACAATCGATACAATTAAGTTCTGAATAAAACATCATTCAAATGGCCTCCATGACTTCTTCTGCAGGAACGAATTCGATGAACCCAATTTTCGAGCACTTTTTCCACTAAATCAAGTCGTATGTCATGAATTGCACGTTCAATATTGACTTGTAAAGCTTGAAGAGAGTTTGGTTTATTGCTAAAGACCAATGACTTCAAATAAGCCCACAAGAAATAGTCTAATGGTGTTAAATCACAACTTCTTGGAGGCCATTCAATATCACAATTTCTTGAAATAATCGAATCTCCAAACTTTTCTCGCAATAATTCAATTGTTGCACTTGCTATGGGGCACGTAGCCCCGTCTTGTTGGAACCAAATGTTGTCAAGATCAACTTCTTCCAGTTTCGGCCATAAACAGTTGGTGATTATCGATCTATACCGATCTCCATTGACAGTAACGGTGTTACCAGATTCATTTCGAAAAAAATACGGACCGATGATTCCACCAGACCAAAAACCACACCAAACTGCCAATTTAGGTGAATGTAATGGTTTTTCATGAATAATTTGTGGATTTTTCTCGCACCAGAATCGACACTTTTGTTTATTTACCGCACCACTCAGATGAAAGTGAGCCTCATCGGAGAAAATGATTTTCTTAAAAAAATCGTTATCGTTTTCAAGTTGTTCCAAGGCAAAATCAGCAAATTCACGACGTTTACGGTGGTCCAATGGCTTCAGTTCTTGAGTGAGAACAATTTTATACGGATGCAAACCCAAATCCTTTCTCAAAATCCGCCAGGTAGTGGTTTGAGACAGTCCCAATTTTCTTGAGAACGTCTTGGAATCGACAAATTGCGGTCTGCAGCAACACTTGCCTGAACGGCAGCAATATTTGCATTACTTCGATCGAATCTTTGTCTTATTGGTACTTCAACATTATGTAAAGAAAACGTACGCTCAAAATTTTCAACAATTCGACGAATAGCGAGCACACTTGGACGATTATTACGGCTATAAAATGGCAAAAGCGCACGAAAAGTTACAATTGGAGAACGATTATTTTGATAATAAAGCTGAACAATTTGTAAACGTTGTTCTTGCGTATATTTCACCATGATGAAATTGTAAACATTACTGAATGCAATAATACAAAAAATGACAGATCATGACATATTACAAATGGCCGAAACGTCACTTAAAAATCATATCATTCCTATTGGAAAACCCTTTACAAGCAAACGATGTTTTTGCTGCACTTGTTTTTATTATTTTTGCAATCTGTTCTGGGGCCTCGGCCCTCCCAACTGTTTCGCGGTTTGCTTTACCCGTCCTTACTTTTATGCCGTTGCCAGCCAATTCGAGGACGTACGGGTATAGGTTCGATTTTCGTAAAACCATCCGAACATTGCATAGCTCCATGCCAGCATATAATATTGACATGAAAGATGGCTTGGTCCATGAGTTCTGCACTCCGACGGGGGTCATAGTTGTGTTCCTTTTCATCACAGATCGTAATCGGCCTTTTGCATCCTGCTCCTATTGGGATTTGAACCCGGTACCACCCGATCCAAAGGCCAAAGTTTTGACCACTGTGCCAATTGGCCGGTCCGCTGCGCAAATGATGTTTATTTGGAATAAAATTGGACATTTTCAAGGAGCTAAAAATACTAGTCGAAAAAACCTTCAACTAAATGTCGCATACTGCGTTTGACAGCTGAGATCAAGTACTATGGAATACCAGTATTGCCCATTTATAGTAACGACACCTATTGAGAAAGGGAAGAGTGGTATTCACACAACCAATATATACCACTTATCGTGAAGCTTGCTTAGAATTAAGTCTACTTGAAGACGATGCATATTGGGGTACTTTACTCGCTGACGCATCGAATACTGGTCAACCACAGCAAATACGAACGTTGTTTGAATCCATATTGACAATGTGCTTCCAACCCAATCCAAAAAAAGATCCCTGGGAAAAATACAAAGACTACATGAGTGAGCTTTTGATTTCGATTGAGGACATATGTGTGGCCATTGCTAACTTGTACAACTGGGAATGGCTGCGCCGAATCGATCTGGAAACGACCTTTTCGATCATGATTTGCAACGAGCACACGTTGATGTCGACAAATTGGGTAAATTTATTCAAACGAATCTTCCGAAATTGGTTCATACGATCACGAAAAAATATTGCATTGTCA
Organism: Nephrotoma guestfalica; assembly: GCA_963691935.1. Lineage (NCBI taxonomy): Eukaryota > Metazoa > Arthropoda > Insecta > Diptera > Tipulidae > Nephrotoma > Nephrotoma guestfalica. The sequence goes on along the minus strand of OY829914.1, from coordinate 200,184,917 downwards.
ATCGAATCATCTGGACTTGCGACAACTCTTTTTAATGGTGGTCGAACGGCGCATTCAGCACTAAAATTACCGTTAAAAATGCAAATCACTGAGACATCAACATGCAATATCAACCAAAATGCTGGAATGAGTAAAGTGCTCCAATCAGGTCAACTCATTAAATATGGGACGAATGTACTATAGCGCATAAAAATTGGAAGCGCTTCATCGTACACTTCGGTGGCGCACTCATTTTATTATCTGGTGCTTTTCGATAAACTCTACCAGTTATACCACGTTCAACACCCGTTGATGAATAAAATGCATCTCTTAAATAATCAGTTTTCTGGTGACTGTAACGTTCTCCTATTCAACCTCGATCTTAAAATTCCATTCCCACCTTAAACACTCGTCTGCTGACAAATAAATAAAGTCGCTATGACACCATTTGGTTGTTATTGCTGGAGATTGCAACTGGACGGATGCAATTTTGTTTATTGTCCAACATTAAAAGATCATAAAACAATAAAATTGTTAATTTTTATTTTTTATTTTTATGAACAATAAAATCGAATGAACACCCATCATAAATGCTGAGAGACGTTGTGTTCGAGCAGCATACATCCAGGCGAGGAAAATAATTAAAATCGCTAAAAGCATTCTACGTTCATCATGAGGGGGAATAAGATGTCGTTGAGAAGGTATTTCGAAAATATAAGGTGAAATTTTCGGACACGAAGAAGCAGCAGGGCGACAACACTAACATGTCAAATTTTTATGGGTGGAAGGGAATGACGAGAAAGGATATAAGGGGAGTGATGTCAATCAAAATTTGGTTTGACGATGTACGTAATTAAAGTAGTTAAAGTAATTAAAGTAGTAATTTAAAAAAATGTTTCATTCGTGATTGTTATTTAGTGTAATCAATTAAAATAAAAATTGTAAAAATTAGTGAGATATCGGGTTTCATACAAAATAAATGTTGTAAAAACCAAACCGTCCAAACCGACATATAATAAAGATTAACTAAGTGATTTGTTGAGCAAAAGTGTTTTTTTGATTTGTTGCGTGAGGCGAACAAGACGCTACCATTATTGCGATCCAACTAATTGAATATATCAGTCCGTGTGTTCCGCGTTGGCTTGTTGAAGCCTTAGTGGAGTGCTGGGTGAAAAGACACAACGAGAGAAATTGTTTGTGCAGTGCGCGTGAGTGAACCAACATAGAGCGCACGCTGGTGTCGTATAACTGGGTCAACGAGGAATCGATGGAAGGGGTATAGCGGTACCAAAGGTCAACGGGTGAATCATCCTCCTCATAATTTTTTTTCCGACGCATTCTTTTCTTAATTTTCTTGTGGGTGTTTTGTGTATTGAGCGATTCGATTGCGAGTTGCTGCGGAGTGATAATTGATCGCGTTTTTTAGTATTGGGGTATGTTTGTGGTATAACCAGCTGGGCCTAGCTGGGCTAAACGTGCAGGTGGACTGGGCGCCAGTCTAGTTTTGAATAACACACAGTCACTATTTGAATAACGGTAAGTTAAATTTTACGTCTACCCATACCTCGATAAAAATAACTGGACAGCACGTTACAATTGGCACCCAATGAGATTGACCGACATTTTGATTCGATTTGAGACGATTAATTAATTTTTTTCGCCTAGCACGGTAAATTGACTAACGAATTTCACAAGAATTAATTTATCGGCTATAACTTCTTTAATTTAATTAGCTGATCCAATCAACGTTACTTAGTAATTTAGCTCGGTTAATTTATTTAATTTAATTAATTGGTTTAATTTAAATAATTTATTTAATCTACATATTATTTAATTTATCAAGTAGGTAATTTAAATCGATTTAGGTCGATCGTAGCGAGTTAAATTTAATCGGAACATTGTCGAGTAAAATTGTTGTAATTTGTGGCTGAAAGCAAAATGCCTGAATTACTAGATTTTCCGTTAATTCCGGGCGCATTAATCGATTCAGAGTTGTAGTATGAGTTCAGGATACGCAACGCAATTCCGAGTGGCACTCACAGGTTGAAAATAATCGAGTTGAACAAGTTTCGCCTATCATAAAATGAATGAAATAGACGACCCGAAAGACTCGATTGACTCAATTCAATTGAGGCTTTGATGGTACTCCAAGGAGAGCTAAAGGCAGCTGTGATGAAACAAGAAGAGAACGCAGAACGCATGGTAAAAACGAGAATAAGGCACCATCAGGATAGAGCTTTTCGTTGTTTGGGTAAAGACGAGGAGATGGATGCAATATCCTACGGCATCGTCCGAAACGAATGCAGGATTATATGACACTAAATGATGCAGAGAGATCACCAACAATTCAACAAGCCAACGAATACATGAGAGAGCGAGAACTTCCAAACATGATACAGAGAAGACGAGTGGCAATAGAGAAATGGCTGATACGATTTAAGGGTGACAATAATTAAAGCCAACTGATTTTTTGGGAATAATCGAATTGTATGCCAGAGCAAAAATGTTCCTATGAGAGAGGTGTTGCGTGGAATTTTTAAATTGCTTGAAGGAGTCGCACTGGAATGGTACGAAGTCAAGGCATCCGAGTTCAACAATTGGCACGAGCTAGTTAATGGACTTAAAGGAAGATTCCAATCACGAAATTATGACTTCATCATGAGAGAGGAGATATTAGGAAGATATCAGCGCCCTAATGAAAATGCGGACCATTTGTTGACTATGTCGAAACTGTTTTCCAAGATTTATCCGCCTGTAGAAGAACAGTATAAGGTATATGTGTTGCAGCGCAATATGATGGAGTATCGTAAGGAGTATCGTACGCAGCTAGCCGTCAGCAACATTGATTCAAGGAGGAAAATATCCAAGAAAGCAGCGATGCCCACAAAACCTTGGATAGCACGAAGTTTGATGGTAACGAGTTAGAAGAAGATGTTGCGGAAATGCACATTGGGCAGCAGGCGCCGACATCCAGATCCCGAGAGAGAGGTGGTATGGATGGCGTTACGGCTGATCGATGTCCTAAAAAGTATCCTGGAGGAAGGCTGCTGAGGTGTTTGGACGTAATGAAGAAGAAAGGGGATAGAACCATGGGAAACGGTGACGCGGGCGATTGGGGGAGGGGCCCTTCTGGTCCGCATAACACAATTGAGGTCTCAAAATTGGTTAAAAGAGGAATGTAAAGTGGAATGCAGTGGAAAAACACGATAACACAGATAGTACGGACGTGAGAGGCCTCAAGATTATTAAGGTAGTCCAAGAAGGACGTGCAACTATTCACCAAGTCAACAGAGGGAGAAATGTGGGCGAAAGTCTAATAGACAGAATAATTCGAACCTGGATCGTCTGAAACTGCCAACGAGCCCGATGAAGACAAAAGTGATAAAAGGGGAAAACAGCAAATAGTGTATTGTGAATATAGAGAGAAACAACCGACCACACACAGATGTAGAGATACTGGGGTATGAGGTGACTGGCTTGTTGGATTCTTGCACTCAGTGGCAGCGATATATAAACACGTTTGAAAAAGCTTGGATTGTAATTGCTTCCTACTAAAACTTACGTAAAAACAGCGGATGAATCCGTGTATCCCGTGGGACATGCGGTTGACATCCCGTTGGTAATCGATACAACTTGCAAAGTGATTAGGTCTCTGGTGATACCATCGATTGGTAGGGATCTGATCTGTGGGATAGATTTCTGGGAGACGTTCAGGATCTGGCCCCGCTTCATCAAGATGAGAGAGCAATGTGTAATGAAGTGTGTTGAGGATTTAAAAAAAAGATGTTCGCAAAATACAGTACGAGTTAGACGATCGTACAACATTGTTGCAACATGATATCGATACTGGAAATGCGAAACTGGTAAAAACACGAGCACGCCCAATATCCCCATATGTACAAAAGGAATTGAATTTGGAGCTGGATCGGACGATACGATTAGGAGTCGTGAAACCGGCTGGTCCCACTGAATGGGCACACTCTGTCGTGTGCGTACGAAAACCTTCAGGTAAAATTAGATTTTGCTTGGACGCACGCAAATTGAACGAAGTCACGGTGAGTGATACGTACCCGTTGCCATATGTTAATAGAATATTTGATCAGCTATCAGGCACGAAATATTTATCGAGTTTGGATCTCAGCGACGCCTTTTGGCAAATCGAGTTGAAGGCCGAGTGTCGAGCGAAAACGGCATTCATCGTACCAGGAGGAGGTTATTACTGTATAAACGCATGCCGTTCGGGCTATGGAATGCAAGCCAAACTCTTTGTCGGCTTATGACATAATTATGATGTCACAGAGCTTCGAGGACATATGGAACTATTACGCGAAGTAGCGAAGCGGCTGCGAAATCAATTATGATGAGTATGAAGGAAATCAATTATCTGGGCTACATTCTGGACGAACACGGACTTAGAATCGACCCGGAAAAGATAATTAGCATTTTGAATTTTGCGTCACCCAAAACGATCATAGTTATAAGGAGGCTCATAGGAATGGCGGGTTGGTACAGGCGGTTTGTCCCTGATTGTTCTATCGTGACTGCACCAGTTACCATCCTAATGATGAAGAATGCTGGCAAAAAGTTTCAATAGACTACCGCGGCGCAGACCGCGCGTTCACCCAATTAAAAATATTACTGGTGTTTGCTCCAATTTTATTAAATCCAGATTTGACGAAGACGTTCACGATACAGACAGATACCTCGCACACTGGAGTTGGTACTGTGTTGACGCAGGATGTGGATGGATTTGAGAGAGTGATAGCCTATATGAGCCAGAAGCTGACATCGACACAAAGGAAGAATCCGGCTACAGAACGGGAGTGTCTAGCGGTGGTGTTAGCTATTGAAAAATTTCAGCCGTATATGGATGGCGTGCATTAAAGTTGTAATGGATTACGGCTACTTTGGTTTGGCTTAGAAACCTGAAAGACTCTGCTTCAAGGTTGGCTCGTTGGTCGATGCGTCTACAACAACATGATTGTAAACTCCGACACCGAAAAGGAAAACTAAATGTAGTGCCTGATGCATTATCGCGGGCTGTAGAACGCATTCAGGTTGATGCCGACGCGCCGAAGAACCCAGTGGAGAGAAGCTCAAACAAGAGGTTAACGATCATCCTCACAAGTATCCCGACATTCGCTTGCGGAATGGGAAAGTATACAAATACTATCAGACAGTTCAAATGTTTTTTTGTGTGGGCTGCTGGGTGAAAATACACAACGAGAGGAATTGTTTGTGCAGTGCGTGTGAGTGAAACAATACAGAGCGCACGCTGGTGGCCTATAACTTGGTCAAAAGAGGAATCGACGGGAGCGGTATAGCGGTACCAAAGGTCAACGGATGAGTCATACATCTCATAATTTATATTTTTCCGACAAATTCTGTTCTTGATTTTCTTGTGGGTGTTTTGTGTATTGAGCGAATTCGATTGCGGGTTGCTGCGGTATACAATCGCCCGTGTCGCCCTGCTTACATAAGAGCATAGTAGGCTAATCGTGCAGGTAGGCTGGCGCCCAATCACTATTTCAATAACGATAAGTGGAATTTTACGTCTACCCATACCTCGATAAAAATATTTGGACAGCACGTTACACGACACGTACTGATATTAACTTGGAAGACCAATGTGCGTGTGCAACTACAACAACATACATCGGTTGACAAAGTGACAATCGATGAATCCACACCACGTATATCACATTGCCAACTAAGTTCTGTAAAATGAATGAATGACAACCATCGATGAACTTTACCATCGATACTGTAATAAATCAAAACGAAGTTATCAATTATACAACTGAATTGTTGAATTCACTTGATTTATCTGGTATCCCGTTGCACGTTTTAACATGGGTAATGATTCCGACAGATGTACTATCCGAATTCACGTTTGCAGCTTACAATGCGACTTACATTTGAAATTACCATCGACAAAACATTGGGACACCGACCAAATGGCACAATGATTAAAGCTTGGGCGTTTGGATCGGGAGATACCGGGGTCGAATCCCGTTAGGAGCAGGATGCAAAAGGAATTTTTTATCAACAGATTACGTACGATCTGTGATTAAAAAGAACACAACTTCGACCCCCTATCGGCGTGCAAAACTCGGTTTTTGGTAAGCCGTACGTCTTCGAGTTGGCAAAAATTGCAAAAAGTAAGACGGGAAAAATGAACCGTGAAAGGCAGGGAGTGCTTCGGCCCCAGAAGATTGCATGGATTAATAAAAATAAAAGTGTGCTACAAGTGTTTGGACTTAATTTGGAAAATCCATGCTTCTCACATGTATAGCAGCATGTGGCCTGATCACGAGTCGGAAAACCTTCAGATTTGTTCGTGTATGCACCAGACGCGAAAATCAAAAAAATTTGTGTATCCAAAGGAACTTCAATAAAATGAATTAAAACACAAACACTTTCTTGCTTTCTACTCGTACTAAATATATTATCGCATTAAATTGTCGTCGTCAATGCTCCCTGTTTTAAGTTAATTTACTGTGTTGATAAATGATGTGTGTTGTTAAAAATGTTGATCAAAATTTGCCTCTACCCACGGATTCGAGAAAAAATGTAATCCTTCAAAATTCTTCAAAATCAAACTTTCTTCACATCAAAAGAATTATTAACACATTTTCCATGAGGGGTTGTTTCTTGGATCAAATAAAATTATTATTATTGTTTTAACGTCGTCAAAGTCATTGGTGTTTGCACACCTACACGACTGGTATAATATTAATCCTCCCACAAATTCAACATCACCGATTAATTTGTTAAAATTAATTTTGTACCCAGATTGCTCTCGTTTTAATTTATTCCTGTTTTCCTTATACACACGACGAGTTCGGTGTAGATTCAAAATCTACATAGTATACATAGGTAAAGCAAACAGTAATTGTAATTTAATATGATTTTATGCGTGTGTAAATATTGTAAATTAAGACAGAAGGTATAATTGCGAGAAAAATTCGTTTATTATATAGATACGAGTACCTGTGAACAGAGTGACATTATACACAACCTAACGAAATTACACTTTTAAAGCCTTTCTTCTATACTCACCACCCACCCGTTCGATACAATATAACAATCTGCTATACCCTGCACAAAAGACCTTCATCAATTTAAAAATTGAGACATTTTAGATTTAGGGTTTATTTCGATACACTGAACTCATTTAAAATATTTATTTTCATTAGGGCCCCCGGAGGAAAATTAATTAGTAATTGATAAGAAGTTCATGTGAATTGCTCTGTATACATCTTCAGGTACAGATGCCGGTAGATAAAGGGAGGACGCGCATCATTAAAATTCAATATTTTTAATTGAAGGTGAATTTGTGATGCTCGAGTTTACTTTTACTCGAATGTTTACCTTCTTGGGAATCCTTTCATCATGAAATGGAATTTGTAACGAAACAAAACACGAAAACAATGACTGCACGAGAGAGGTTAAGGCGTTGAAGATGGGTATAACAATGAAATGGTACCCTTTTCGGAAAAGGAAAGTTAAACAAGAAAATTGTATATACGGTGGCAAATTAATTGAAGTTGGAATTCGCATAAGTATTACCTGTAGTATAACATGGGTCACATCGTTAAGCGAATTAAGTCTGCTATTTTTTTTTATCATTTCCAGTTTACCTTTTAATTTTAATTTGTAAAAGTTATTGAACGCGCTTACCTGCGTGTAGAGAATTCTATAGGAAGTTAGTGTATGTACATGAGATAAAAAAATTCCCAATAGATTCGCGCATCTTGCTAAATAAAATGCAAACATAAATAAATTCTTATATCGTCTCGACGTTGTACCTACTTTGTGCCAGCGAGAATTTATAGTTATTTTCTATCGGAAAACAGCACAAGGATACAAAAACGAATCCAAATAAATTTGCATAGATTCTATTACGATAACGGTATAAAAAAATCAAGATAATTTAATTCATAAAAAGGAATTTTTTCGATTTTTCCGCTTTCTTCGAGACTTTGAGAGGTGTGGAAGATGCGGGGAATACGTCTATGTATGTATGTTCAATGTATCAAATTATTTTTGTGAGAGATAATGAAAATTATATTAGCGGATTCTTGATGTTGCGTATGTTGATCGGTTTAGACTGAGTAATTGAATTTTGAAATGTTACAAATTTTGCATTGGAAATACTTAAATCATCATCTAACATGAAAATTTGATTTGATAATACATAAAAGGCATCCCGCCTAGGCGTCATCACGGTTTCTATTCGAAGGTTGCCATGCAGCCTTCAAGTTCGTCTCATTTGGACTGTAATATCCGATAGCTACGGAACGTAACTCGACCCAATTTGTGGCTTCTTCGTAAGCAGTGAAGTGCTGCTCGGCCAAGCCATGAATCAGCGACCGGAACAAGTGGTAGTAGGAAGGAACAATGCCTTGTAAATTCGGCGAGTGTTCTAGGACATCACATTGAAGCGCCTTCAAAGCTTCCTTGACGACTCTTGCAACAAATGGCCGAGCGTTGCTGTGCTTAAAGAACACTTACCCGTGTCTTTTGGCATATTATGGGCATCAATGATCGGCTTAATTGCATCACTTGTTGTTGATCACGTTCTCTAGTGATGCTTTCGTTAGGCTGGAGTAGCTGATCCCACCAGCTGCACAGCATTAGGTTCGTGCCATGAATATACGATTTGACGGTTGAAGTTGATGCATGACCGGGCTTACCCCACGATTTTCTGCGCTTTGGGTTGTCGTAGTGGATCCATTTTTCGTTCCCCGTCACGATTCGATGCAAAAACCCTTCACCTTGATTTTGTCTTTGGAGCAGTTGTCCACACGTGAAAAAACGGCGTTCGACATCTCTTAGCTTGTGTTCATACGGAACCCAATTTCCTTGTTTTGCACTATACCCATGGTCTTGAGACGTTTATGAATCTCTTGTTGAGTCACTCCCAAAGTCTCAGCAAGCTCCTCTTGAGTTTGGCATTATTATTGTGTCTTCAAACTTTACTGCTCTCTCTACGCATTCCTTGTCACTGGTGTCAAAATCGACACTTTTAAAATGGCGGACCAGTACTCACATGTTTTATTGATGGAGCATGTTTCCCATCTGCTTCACAAGCAATCGATGTTCATCAGCTGCAATTTTCTCCAAATTAAAACAAAAAATCAGCGCTTCCCGCAAATCCTGTTTTGCTGCCACAAACGTTGACAAGGTTACAGCATAAAAAAATATGTTGTTTACACTTCAGCAAAATGATACATACTGATTTTTAGAGGGAAATGATGACGCTTTGGCCCGATGCTAACTTATTTATAGTCCTAATAAAAGCAACGACATAAACAGTTGTTCTCCAGTTTCTAGCAGTTGCTAAGCCACAGGCCTTTCTACTTTTTTCGCTTTTTTAACAAATAGTAAATGATGACTAACTCAAAATACACTGACTAAAGCATTTTTGGGAAGAGTTACGAACGATACTAAGCAACACTTCCAGAAAGAACTTGGATGAAATTTTACCGGTTGCTAATCAAATCCGAATTTATGCTACATCCAGCCGTCCGTTGCTTGATTAGAAAATGAAAGAATTATTTATTGAAAGTGTGCTCCATCGGCAGCTACAACTTTCCCCCATCTTTCAGGCAATTTACAGGTTCTCTCTCTGAAGAAATCCTGGTGTTTGGACGCCATCCAATCAATACGCCAATTTTTGGACTCTGAGCGAAAACTTAACCGCGGTTCAAAAAGAGAGGACCGGAGATCGATCGGAATAAGTAGTAATCTGAAGGAGCTATACCACACCTTTCTGATCCCACCAGATACATAGCTTAACCTTATTGCAATGAATATCTCGATTTGGTTGCGATGGACCAGCTTCACCAGGCTTCACCAAAGATTTTTTGCCTTGATTCTCATAATAAATTCCCAAAAAACCGTTTCTTTGTTGTCTTTGAAGCAGTATTTCTCAAATGGTTTTTCGACGTTCGAGGTCTCTTTCATTTAAACCATGTGGAACTAAGTTGCTAGCTTTTCGAACCATTCCGATTTAATGCAAAAGCAAATTCTGATTGTGTTTGAGAAGGATCATCAGCCAATACCGTTTATAATTCAGCATATTCAAATTTTTGGAAGGTTTTCCATGCTCTTTATCATCAATTCCAAAATCATCATTTTTAAGTCCTCGAAATCATTTTTTGCATTTTGTATTCGATGGAGCACGCACATCGCAAATTTCCACAAGAAAACGACAGCTTTCCGCTGCACTTTTCTTTGCAATATAATAAAAATTCCCGCAAATGATGTTTATTTGGAATAAAATTCGACATTTTCGAGGAGTTAAAAATACTAGTCGAAAAAATCTTCAACTAATCAATCTTCGACATCAAGTACTTTAGAATACCAGTATTGCCCATTTATAGTACGTAAGCAGTTCTAGTAACGACACCTATTGGGAAAAGGCGGAGTCATATTAACACACCCAATACTTTATGAAGGTACGACAAGCATTGAGATGGAATGTCAAAATTATATCCTGGTCCCGCGTATTAGTATAAAAGGGGCGGCATGTTTTTATTTTTTTTTGAACTAGCGGTTATTTCGCCGCTTATAGCTCTAATGTCATTTGTCAAGTGACAGAAATGCAGTATTATGTTCCCGAAATGAGTCGATATACGCTTAATTAACAAGTAAGTTGCCGAAACTTGTCGAAAATTGCATACACAATTCGGTAGAACTGAAGCGCCAACTGAGAACTGAAGGTGTGAGAAAATTTGTGAATAAAGTATGTTCGACTGGCTTGTTAATAGACAATACACACGTTCCGCATCGCCGTTCAGCTCGTTCGGTGGAAAGTATTACTACTCTAGCTGTACTGTGCATCAACATCCGAGCACCTCAACCCGCCATCGTTCACAAGAATTGAACATTACCGATGGGACATTGTAAACACAGAGAACTGGATAAGCTCAATTGATTCAAGAATTGAAGACAGTTAACCATCCACTACGTTTTCACTTCGCTGAATGGGTCAATTCTCGGTTGGAAGAAGATGAGGATTTTTACCAAAAATTATGCTAATTAAGCTCATTATGTGAACAACCAAAATTTCCATATTGACTGAAAGGGTGAAGGAAACCACTGTAGCGCTTTACCCTTGCAAAAGTTCTATTGCTAGAAGGTAGGATTTGGAGACTCATATCGTCCACGGGATTTATACTTCAACCATTAGGCCGTATAAAAAGTTAGCCCAGGAGTCATCCCAGAAAAATGTAGTGGCAACACTAAACTATCACAATTTGTGCTATAATGGTTGAAATCCATTTTTAGCCCCACTGCTAACTTTTGTCACTTACAAAATTGAATTTGTAAAAAATTTTCCTTAGTGACAATATTTATTGATTTTATTATTAGGAAGATCGATTTCGAAAATGTATTTCTTCTTCAGTTCCTTTTTTACAACTAATCAGTTGACACAAGATTAGTTGTAAAAAAGGAACTGAAGAAGAAATACATTTTCGAAATCGATCTTCCTAATAATAAAATCAATAAATATTGTCACTATAAGGAAAAAAAAAATTTTACAAGTGTTTTACAAAAAACAATTCAAATTCAACTAAACTATCGCAATATATTTATCATCCCAGGTAATCACTATCAACCTACAGTTTATCTCATCCCAGAATTTACCATCCCAGTACAAACTACAGAGTTATATATCAGCAAAACACTATTCGAAAATAGTCAACACGGAATTTTTAATGATAATAGCCCGATAAACTATAGCGACAGTTCACTGTAAATACAAAATACGAAATAATGCAGATATGATTATAATAAAAAAATATGAATAATCATTAATTGACAACAATTATAAATTAAATTTATGTTTATTATTAATTTTAAAGAATATTTCTTATATTCAACGAAAAATCGAAATTTGAAGAACTAAAATTAGAACTATCGATACTTGATCGCTTCTACAACCCGGACTATAAAAGGGTCGGATTAGGTCGATTCGTATCGTTAGTCGTATTTATTAAATGTGACGTACTAACATCTTCACATTGGACTAATTTCATTAGACTTCTATGCGTCTGAGCGACACAATTGAGCTTTAAGCTCAAAAAATCATTAATTTACCAAAACTATCGATACTTGATCGCTTCGACAGCCCGGATTATAAAAGGTTCGAATTAGAGCGAGTATTTATTAAATGTGACGTATCAAGATCTTCACATTGGGCTAATTTCATTAGACTTCTATGCGTCTGAGCGACGAGCTTTAACCTCAAAAACCATTAATTTACCCAAACTATCGATACTTGATCGTTTCTACAACCCCCCCCCCCCAATCATACGTTACATTTATTAAATACTTCCCCTAATCCGAACCTTTTATAATACAGGCTGTTAATGTTCCCAAGTATCTGTATTTTGAGAAATTTAACGATTTTTTTAATTTAAGTGAATCGTGGTTTTTTTTACAAAATATTCGAATTTTGGAATTCAAAAAACTATTGGGCCCTCGTACGCATGAAAATTACTTGAAATCAACCCTTAATGATCATATGGGTGTACTTCATCTAAAAAACACCCTCTCATATGGCATTTTTAAATAACTGGTGCAGCCATAAACCCAATACGGAGATACCTATATTCAACTTCTCTAAAACATTTTTTTATTTTATATCAATATGTTAACTCGCCACTCGCAATAAAATATTTTTTTAATTTTGCACTATTCATTCACTATTTTTCCAAATATAACTGTTATAATGTATGATTTTTAAACATAGTTTTTAACATATTAATGACAGATACTGGAAGGACATTGTTATCCTCGGATACAAATTTTTTACACTATGTGGTTACAATTTCTGGGTTGACATTGATCGGATAGTTAACTTTCCCTATAGTGATGGGGTCAAAATTATTTTATGGGATGTTTTAGTGTCGTTATAGTTTTTTCTTGGATGAGAATTTGATATGCCAGAAATCCGGGGCTGGCAGTAATATCCTGGGATAAAAGCTGGGCTAACTATATATACGTCGTCTGGTGGTTGGTTCTGGAGAACCTAAAGTCTTGAGATGAAAGTGTAACGAAATAATACTCAAGCATTGGAGATGCCCTTTCATGTCACACTCTTGAAGCTATAAGAATCATTTCCATCTGCCTGTGGACCTGCTTAAACATAAGACAGACATTCCCAAAATCTCAGACTACGATGCTCCGTGACCATCCTTTGGGGAGAGACCTAAGTAACAGACGCCGTTCTAAACCATAAAAGTGTTAACTTCTTCTCGGTTGTTTTAAAGATGGTGAGGCTGGGGTGGATGTTATGTGATGCATTGAACTTATACTTAATGTTTTCCCGTAAAAGAGAGGCCGAACACAAATTGGGGTATAATGTTAAATCACCGGTGTGAAGTACTTAACGTTAATGAAAAGTGTAGCTACACATTTTAACGAAAAAGTGTGGACTCAAAGAGTGTAGATACACAAATTATCAAAAAGTGTAGCTGCAAAGAATAAAGTTTGGAGTTCGAAAGCGTGGTTTAATTAAAATTATTAAAAATAAACAAAAAATATTGAGAATCACAATATGTACTACAATAATAAATTTTAATAATACCTTTTTTATAAAAAAATTATTTTAAAGTCTTTCTAATTCAAAAAATCATCGGAACAATGAGTGCCGAGTGTAGAATTTAGTGTTCTCAACTTGGCGTGGTGTCTAAAATGTGTACAAAAAATTTCAAGACAATTTGCATGTTGTGATTGGCGATATAGCGCTACACGTGAAAGTTCGTTTGGGGTCAAATTCAATTAATTCTTTCATAATTCAAAAAATCATCGGAACAATGAGTGCCGAGTGTAGAATTTAGTGTTCTCAACTTGGCATGGTGTCCCAAATGTGTACAAGAAATTTCAAGACAATTTGCATATTGTGATTGGCGATATGGCGCTACACGTGGAAGCGTCCTTGGTCAAATTCAATTAATTCTTTCATAATTCAAACAATCATCGGAGCAATGAGTGCCGAGTGTGGAATTTAGTGTTCTCAACTTGGCGTGGTGTCCTAAATGTGAATAAAATTTGTCCAGACAATTTGCATGTTGTGATTGGAGATATGGCGCTACACGTGGAAGCGTCCTTGGTCAAATTCAATTAATTCTTTCATAACTCAAAAAATCATCGGAACAATGAGTGCCGAGTGTGGAATTTAGTGTTTTCAACTTGGCATGGTGTCCTAAATGTGTACAAAAAATTTCAAGACAATTTGCATGGTGTGATTGGCGATATGGCGCTACACGTGAAAGTGCCTTTGGGGCCAAATTCACTTAATTCTTTCATAATTCGAAAAATCATCGGAACAATGAGTGCCGAGTGTGGAATTTAGTGTTCTCAACTTGACATGGTGTCCTAAATATGTACAAAAAATTTCAAGACAATTTGCATGTTGTGATTGGCGATATGGCGCTACACGTGGAAGCGTCTTTGGTCAAATTCAATTAATTCTTTCATAATTCAAACAATCATCGGAACAATGAGTGCCGAGTGTGGAATTTAGTGTTCTCAACTTGGCGTGGTGTCCTAAATGTGTATAAAATTTTTCAAGACAATTTGCATGTTGTGATTGGAGATATAGCGCTACACGTGGAAGTGCCTTTGAGGCCAAATTCAATTAATTCTTTCATAATTCAAAACATCATCGGAACAATGAATGCCGAGTGTGGAATTTAGTGTTCTCAACTTGGCATGGCGTCATTTGCATTTTGTGATTGGCGTTATGGCGCTACACGTGAAAGTGCCTTTGGGGCCAAATTCAATTAATTCTTTCATAACTCAAAAAATCATCGGAACAATGAGTGCCGAGTGTGGAATTTAGTGTTTTCAACTTGGCATGGTGTCCTAAATGTGTATAAAATTTTTCAAGACAATTTGCATGTTGTGATTGGAGATATGGCGCTACACGTGGAAGCGTCCTTGGTCAAATTCAATTAATTCTTTCATAATTCAAACAATCATCGGAACAATGAGTGCCGAGTGTGGAATTTAGTGTTCTCAACTTGGCATGGTGTCCTAAATGTGTACAAAAAATTTCAAGACAATTTGCATGTTGTGATTGGCGATATGGCGCTACACGTGAAAGTGCCTTTGGGGCCAAATTCAATTAATTCTTTCATAATTCAAAACATCATCGGAACAATGAGTGCCGAGTGTGGAATTTAGTGTTCTCAACTTGGTATGGCGTCATTTGCATTTTGTGATTGGCGTTATGGCGCTACACGTGAAAGTGCCTTTGGGGCCAAATTCAATTAATTCTTTCATAATTCAAAAAGTCATCGGAGCAATGAGTGCCGAGTGTGGAATTTAGTGTTCTCAACTTGGCATGGTGTCCTAAATGTGTACAAAAAATTTCAAGACAATTTTCATGTTGTGATTGGAGATATGGCGCTACACGTGGAAGTGCCCTTGGTCAAATTCAATTAATTCTTTCATAACTCAAAAAATCATCGGAACAATGACTGCCGAGTGTGGAATTTAGTGTTTTCAACTTGGCATGGTGTCCTAAATGTGTACAAAAAATTTCAAGACAATTTGCATGGTGTGATTGGCGATATGGCGCTACACGTGAAAGTGCCTTTGGGGCCAAATTCACTTAATTCTTTCATAATTCGAAAAATCATCGGAACAATGAGTGCCGAGTGTGGAATTTAGTGTTCTCAACTTGGCATGGTGTCCTAAATGTGTACAAAAAATTTCAAGACAATTTGCATGTTGTGATTGGCGATATGGCGCTACACGTGAAAGTGCCTTTGGGGCCAAATTTAATTAATTCTTTCATAACTCAAAAAATCATCGGAACAATGAGTGCCGAGTGTGGAATTTAGTGTTCTCAACTTGGCATGGCGTCCTAAATGTGTACAAAAAAATTCAAGACAATTTGCATGTTGTGATTGGCGATATGGCGCTACACGTGAAAGTGCCTTTGGGGCCAAATTTAATTAATTCTTTCATAACTCAAAAAATCATCGGAACAATGAGTGCCGAATGTGGAATTTAGTGTTCTCAACTTAACTTGGCGTGGTGTCCTAAATAGCGCCATATCGCCAATCACAACATGCAAATTGTCTTGAAATTTTTTGTACACATTTAGGACACCATGCCAAGTTGAAAACACTAAATTCCACACTCGGCACTCATTGTTCCGATGATTTTTTGAATTATGAAAGAATTAAGTGAATTTGGCCCCAAAGGCACTTTCACGTGTAGCGCTATATCGCCAATCACAACATGTAAAATTGTCTTGAAATTTTTTGTACACATTTAGGACACCACGCCAAGTTAAGTTGAGAACACTAAATTCCACATTCGGCACTCATTGTTCCGATGATTTTTTGAGTTATGAAAGAATTAATTGAATTAGGCCCCAAAGGCACTTTCACGTGTAGCGCCATATCGCCAATCACAACATGCAAATTGTCTTGAAATTTTTTGTACACATTTAGGACACCACGCCAAGTTAAGTTGAGAACACTAAATTCCACACTCGGCACTGATTGTTCCGATGATTTTTTGAGTTATGAAAGAATTAATTAAATTTGGCCCCAAAGGCACTTTCACGTGTAGCGCTATATCGCCAATCACAACATGCAAATTGTCTTGAAATTTTTTGTACACATTTTAGACACCACGCCAAGTTGAGAACACTAAATTCTACACTCGGCACTCATTGTTCCGATGATTTTTTGAATTAGAAAGACTTTAAAATAATTTTTTTATAAAAAAGGTATTATTAAAATTTATTATTGTAGTACATATTGTGATTCTCAATATTTTTTGTTTATTTTTAATAATTTTAATTAAATCACGCTTTTCGAATTCCAAACTTTTTTCTTTGCAGCTACACTTTTTGATAATTTGTGTATCTACACTCTTTGAGTCTACACTTTTCGTTAAAATGTGTAGCTACACTTTTCATTAACGTTAAGTACTTCACACCGGTTGTTAAATCTGAAAGGGATATTCGCATTTGTGCAGACAATCGGGCTTTATTTAAAATCAATCTTCCTTACGTCGAAAGAAGCCCAGCATTGTCTCTCAACTATCGAGCTGACAGATCAGTTCAACTTTTTGATCTGGGTATCAGAGAATTTTAAATCATGTGGAATTTAAGCGACAGATGGATTAATAGCCGCTCATGTGTAATAACTAGGCTCAACTGGCCAAGACTAGACCTGTCAAGATCCAGAGAGTTCATATCTCTGCGAGGGCGTTATATCAGCTTGATCATGGGTGCTAATAGAGGGCATTGTCTTAAAGGCTACACTGTCTCAAAGGAGTAGTTGAGCCGGAATACGGTCCCTCATTGCAACTATGAATAGGCCCCATTCGGACGGGGACATATTTCATTATCATTTTAAGGAAAATAAGTTGTTTATAAGTCTCAAGATGCCAGACGATAAAGTCTACACTGTAAACTATAATAAATTTAGTTACTGCTATACTTTAAAGATAACTGCGAAAGGTAACACTCCCTTTCTATAAGAATAACAGAATAGATGTTTTGGCACTTAATTAACATCGTATGTACACAGTGTAACAAACATCAGCAGCAGCACAGCAAAATCGATTGCGGTTTAATGTTATTATAAACAAACAAAACATTGATACAATTTACATTTCCATATATGTACTCGGCATGTACATATATTTTGATAAGATACACGTTATACTAAGTTTATCTTTCTAAAAATACTTTGTATGTAACTTTATGTCGAAATAAAAGAAAATAAATAAAACGTTATGTAAATTTACTTAGAAACGAGTTAATTAAAACTAATAAATAGGCATCACAATGTAATACTTAAACTCAACCCATATTCTCGTCTCGTCTCGTACTCCTCGGGAATCCTCCGTGTAAGAATATACGAGCATGATAAAAATGGAAATTCTGTTTCCCTACGCACAATATCCGAATAGTATCATTATTTTTGGAGGAAGTTCGTCCCTCCCTCCTACCACCTTTTCTTCCGAAATATGCAAAAGATGAAATTACGTACAAAAAATACTTTCTTGTTCTCGCTTTTACAGCAAATTTTAATAGCATTCATAAAACGAACGACAATTTTTTGTATATTTTTAAATAAAAATGACCGAAATTTAATTTTAATTTTTTATTTTGTAATTGGAGAGAAAATTTCGAAAAGTAAATTACTTTTGTAATTGTTAACCATTTTAAATTGATGGTAGCTCAAAAATGTAATTTCGTGGCGTAAAATTACCTAAGGCGGTACAATGTAATAAAGTGACATTAATACGACGATGAAATATTACGGTAAAGGCAGAATTTGTCGATTCGAGCAGTTTATTTATCAACCGGCATCCACAAACGAAGGATATGCTAACTCATTTACTGAGGGGTGGTGCATTCCAATCTGACAACATCAGACGAAATCATCGTATGAGATAGCGAATTCAAATTAATCGGCCACAAGTAAAATGGTGGGGTTTTAAAGTCTGGATGCCATCCAGCTATAATCACTAAACAATTATGCTTCAGAGGTCTTTTACCAATAAAGCTGTTCATTATAACGGCTCAACGGTAACATATTTAGAAATTTCTCAGAACGCATTTTATTCTTAGAATTGTATTCTCTACATGAATTTTAAGTTGTGAAACACATTATAATTTCACCTGCAACATAAATTCCAAAGAAAATCCAAAGACAGTCTTCAAATCAGTTAATTACAAATAGAACTAAGGGTAGAATGTATATTTAATTTTAATTTCTGAGAAATAGACGTTTGCTTGGTTCTAATCCGTCTTAAGGCTTGTAATATTATCTACCAGGAATAATATATCCAGTCTGGACATTGATTTCAACAGGCAGGCACAGAATAACAACAATAGCATTAGCCACACTTCAGGCGTTTTTTAACCACTTAGTTAGATTATTAATGAAATATTGGATAGTTCTGAATTATAACAGGGATGACATTACCAAGTTACGATCTAGCTTAAATCTGGGTGTGACAAGTTGAATGGAACTTTGCTGGTTTTCAACCGATTCAAGGCGTGGCTTCGAAAATGGCTAATTTAAATCAATCCAACTCAAATTGCCCTACAAATTGGGATGAAACTCTGTTTCTATACTGCAATTTGGATTCTATTGGATTGTTCGGAAACTAATTTCGTTTTTTGGTGAAAATGAAAGACGATTTTATTGATTTTTAAATAATTTATAGATTTAAATATTCTGCATTTTAATCTAAAACCATTTGCCATCTTTTTGGCAGTACCATAATCCCACGCGGATAATACTTCTGATCTTTGCTGGCAAAAACTGATGCAAGAAATTTTTGACGTCCTCTTTTGTAGAAAAGGTTTTGCCTTCTAAAAAATTGTGTAGCGACCGGAACAACTAATAATCTGAAGGTGCCAGTCCTGGAGAATATGGTGGGTGTGGTAGTACATCCCATCTAAGCTGCAATAGCTTTTGGCGTGTTACCAAACTTGTATGACGTCTCGCATTATCTTGGTGGAACACAATACCTTTTGATCAATTCTGGCCTATTCTGTTTGAGTGAATAGTTCAATTTGTCCAGTTGGTGACAGCACAGTTTGTTCATTTTTTTATTCCATACGCTCTTGCGTTTAACATTGTTATAGACAACTCATTTCTTTACAATCGCGTTCTGGGGTTCTACTCTTTTGCAGTTCGCTTTTCACGTCCTTACCTTACGCATTCATCTGCTAAATCGAGGCTATAGATTTTATCACCATCTGCACAATGCATGGCTCCATAAGAGCCTATTCGGCATGGAATATGGATCGGCTCATGAGTTTTGCACTGCGTCAGGGGTGGTAGAAGCAGAACCAGCAACCAAAAACATGTTACTAAAGTATGGAAGACTGCACGTGGACTGGGCACGATACCATGTGAGAGAGTTTGTGAGTCCGACTAGGTGCTTTGGGTGCCAGCGATATGGTCATATTGCAAAGAACTGTAGGGCGTGCAGAGGCCTGCTCTCACTGTGCACAACGCGGTCATGGATATAAGGGATGCCAAATAAAGACAAACCTGCCAGTTGCGCAACCAGCAAGGAAATGTAAAAGCCAAATGACCACCAAGTAGATAGGTCGCGTTTCATGTAACGCATATAAAAGTGCTGTGCAACGCCTGAGATTAAACACTAAGCATGATGATTAGTCATACTACCAGATTTTGTAACAGCAACCTACGTATCACCCACCTCAACATACAGGGCGCTAAAATAGTTGGATCAAAGATATGTGAACGCATCTCCACCCACGACATAGATATATTATGGATGCAAGAACCACACTCGGTCAATGGTCAAATTAGCGGCGTGCCTGCTATACCCAGAGTAGCAATTGGATGCTCTGAGAATCCCAAGATTGCAATTAGTATTCAGAGTGTTGGCATGGACAAAATGAAGCTAAGTCAGTTTTGTGATAGCCACTGCACATGTGTTGAAATATCATCGGACGTTGGTTCATTCTACCTATTTTCAATATATGCCCAATACAGTGAACCGTTCGAGTACCATCTGCGCAAACGATCGATCGAAACGATCCTAGGTTCTTTATTTGGTCAACATAAAAAGGTAATGATCAACGGAGACTTTAAAGCTAGTAAAATGTGGCATGACTGTTTAACCGGTGAAAACGGAAGAACAGTAGTCCAGTAGACTTCGTGTCCAGGAGTGACCTTTTCATAATGACCGAACAGGGAAACGCAACGACGTTCTCATCTAATGGGAACTCCAACATTGACTTAACAATGATAAACGGAGCCTTGCTGGACTCGATAGTTGGGTGTGTGTAAGAGAAAGTTGGATATCTAGTGACCATCATCATTACGTTTGAATTATCAAGCGCGCCACAGAATAGTCCGATTGCAAGTAACAAAACTCCGAGATTTGCCATTAAGATAGCTGACTGGGGCCTGTTTGCTAGACACTTGGTTGGCTCTTGGGACAGTGTAGAAGCACTTCCAGAAGTTAATTCGAAAGATGAAATTGATGTTAATCAATAAAAAGAGCAAAAGAGTTGAAAATTACTCTCTGCAGAGTGGCAAGAAATAAATACTTCCATGTAGTATTCAAAGCAAAGCAAAGTAGTTTCCAACGGTACATCACCGAACATGATAATAGAGACCCCTGGAGTCTTGTATACAAATTTGCCGCCGGCAAAGCAAGACCTCTTGAAGTTTTGAATACCATTAGGAAGACAAATGGAGTCGTCACTGATACGTGACCTGACACACGCTTGGAGTTACTCAAGTAACTTCAGCCAGACGAAATTGAGCTTTAAGCAGAAATGCGCGAGATCGCCACCAACAGTAGTTGGACATCCACAGATGCTGAAGACTCCTCATTTACGTGGGAGGAGGTCACCGGTGCTCTTACTTGCTTTAAGCGCAACACATCACCAGGACTTGATAACTTGAACGCTGAACAGCTGGCATGATCCATCATAGAGCCTAGCATAGTAAAATTATTAAACAGCTGCTTAAAATTTGGTTACTTCCCTAAAGTTTGGAAAACGGGTGAAGTGGTTGTAATCAGGGAACCTGGCGATAGAGGTCCACTTTCTTCGAAATCTTATAGAGCCATAATGTTACTACCGGTTATGGGGAAACTCCTAGAAAGGTTACTAGCCATTCGCATTACACCGCGAATTAAAGAGAGCGGACTGTTCTGACTGTTCTGAGCGCATGTCTACTGAAGATGCGATAGTCCGCTTAATCAACACTGTCAAAACCCAAAGTTCGAAACATGTTATGGGTATATTCTTGGACATTAGCGGAGCATTTGATAACCTTACGTGGCTTAGTGTCATCGCTAGCTTGTCGGTCTACAGTCTCCCTAGAAATACTATGAATGTTTTTAGGAGCTACTTCAGTAACCGATCCGCAATAATCAGAGATATGTATGGTCCTGTTTCTAAACAAATTACAAAAGGATGTCCTCAGGGCTCTATCCTAGGTCCTCTAGTCTGGAATACCGTGTTTAACACAAGCATGATTGATGACTTTGACGAAATTGCATGGCAACTCGAGACTCGAACTTCAGCGTCAGGGTCAAATCGCAATTAACAAAATGGATCAATGGTGTGAAAAACTAAAATCTCACTATCTGTAGAGAAAACAGTGATGCTGCAGCTAAAAGGCAAATTTGACTCTTGTCGACCTCCAACAATATCAATATCTTCAAACGGTCAAAACGTGAAAATGGTCAAGTCTGTGTGATATCTAGGAGTTCACCTAGATGAACGAATGGGCGTAACTTCTCACGTTCTAAGAGACTCTGAAAACGCTAAGAAGCCATTCTACTTCTTCGCGAGAGTGACAAGAGAGGGACGGAGACTGAATCACAAAACACTTGTAGTAATCTAGAAATGTGTGGCGGAGACGCTATTCAAGTATGCCGCGGCTGGTTGGCATTGCAAGTTAAATTGTCACCACATCAGATCATTGCAAAGTGCTCAGAGGAGTAACAAAGGCCTACCGAACAGTGTCTAAAGATGCTGTTGTGGTTATTGCCGGCGTACTCCCTGTAGATATCCTAATCCAAAAGCGAGCGTATGCTACAGATAGTAGACATAATCAATATAGCAACAAAACTGAAATAGAAGAAATGGCGATTGTCTTTTTCAAAGAAGGTAGAATGAATCAGACAATAGTAGGCTTATATTTGGCTTCCCTGATATAAAAACACAACTCAAATTGAAATTACCATTGGCGAGCACGATGAGTCAAGTTATCTCTGGACATGGTAAGTTTAAAGCCTACAGAGATTTAAAATAATACGCCAACGTCAATCATTTACGCGGATCGGAAGTAGAAGACGTTAAACACCTACTTTTCGAATGTAACGAGGTGACTGTTATGTCACTAAAACATAAGTGGCTGGGTAATACAAACATAGAAGAATTACCACTGCCAGCATTACTTTGCAACGAAGTTCTTTCCAAGTTCCGAACATATTGTGCTGAACTGATCAAAGTCTTAAATGAACGGAATAGTGCGATGTAGTAGACCGGACTGTACATGTCTCCATGCGACTAGGGATGTAAACGTTGCAATTTTTCAATTGGCAATGAAAAATAAATATTCAGCAAACTGAAAATAACTTATTTGGCCGCAGAAAATCAAAAAGTTATAGTGAAAATTCTAATCCATCAATTTTCTCCAAATTTTCCTCGTAATCTCAGTATGACCTAAGCTATTAGAAAAACAATCGAAAGTATTGGTTACTAGTGGAAGTTTTTGAGATATTGGCCAAAAACTGAAAATAAACTATGAAATGGCCTAGTTTTGTCCAGCATGAACAGATCCTAGAATTTTGTCCTAAGTTTTGGACCCCTGATCAATACTTTTATCCAAATTTCATCGTCATTCTTTTAGAATGGCGGAAAGACGGAATATTGGTAAATTTCAAGATTTCATTTACCGAGTTCCTTTCCTTCGGAGATCAATCAATTTGTCATTTTAAGGATCACTTTTAATATTTTATTCCTCTGAGATGTTTTATTTACTGAAAAAAGAGATACAAAATGAATAAAAAATTTCCGCTGGTAATTATATAAAAAAATAAATTCTCTTTTATGATTATGCTGCCACTTGCAGCGAGTAGCGAAATCTCTTATTTTCAGCTGAGAAATTCCGCTATCTTATACAGCATATCGATTACCTCCGTTCTCAACAAGATGCACGGATTACAAAATATGCACGCTTGAAAATAGACGACTACTCTTAGGTGCGGCTTTCATTGGTAACGTTTTGCTTGGTCACATTGATTCAGCATCCATTTTGGAAAACATATCAATTCATGTGCCTTGCAGAACATTTCGAAACCATGAGTTTTTAGCACTAGGACACCATTCCACAAACT
Source organism: Nephrotoma guestfalica (assembly GCA_963691935.1). NCBI lineage: Eukaryota > Metazoa > Arthropoda > Insecta > Diptera > Tipulidae > Nephrotoma > Nephrotoma guestfalica. The sequence goes on along the minus strand of OY829914.1, from coordinate 200,161,040 downwards.
ATGGAGAAAATAACCCTATTAATAGGTCGTCTAAATCTTTCAACATCGTCGACGACCTATTAGACTTTAATTTATCAAAGGACAAGTTCAAAAATATCCTTAAGAATTATTTTTAAAATTTTTAATTGTTAAATCAAAATTTGATTTATATTTTCATGTTTTAGAGTTCTTTATTTGATTTTTTAATATTTTTGTTTTAAATTAAATTCTGAAATCATACATGTAAATCACAGAATATATTTCTTTAAATAAATAAATAAATAAATAAATATAGAAGAGATCAAAGAATTTGATTTTGATCAACAAAGCTAGACCAACATTCAATTTGTTACACAAAGTTTGGAACACATCTGTTCTATCCCGTAATACCAAGCTAAGAATGTTTAATTCGTGTGTGAAATCAATGTTACTGTACGACTGCGAAACCTGGAAGCATACAAAAAAGATCAACAATAAGTGATAGGTACTTTGTAAATAAATGCTTTATCGAATCAAACAGTCATTGGGATCGAAATAAGAAAGCGCAAATAGAGATAGCACTCAAACCTTTAAAAAAAAGTTTGTCGAGTGAGATAAAGTGTATCGTTTGAGTCTAGTTTCATCAATCAAAGACCACACATGACACATATCGCTTTCAAAGTCGATTAAAAAAAAACATTGCAAGAACCGTTTCATCCTTAACCACACATAATATAACTTTATAATGACAACTTGTTGATCATAAATATGTCATGCACACATTGTAGCGCCTCTGTATATCAAAACAGAAATGATTATCAGCCAAATTTCACAGTTCATATTACATTGATTGCACGTACAGTAGATACAAACATCCCAGATTTATGTGTAATTTAGCTCCACATAAAAATAAACCAAAAATAAAAATAATCGCGTGCAATTCATAGATTTACTTCACACTCACCCATGCTACTCATTTTCACATTTTCATTTTATTTTTTTGCCATTAGGTTTGTATATATAAATGTATGATTTGTATGGCTGTTTACATACGAGCACATACATATATGTTCATATACATATTCCAATCATACTCACAAAATAATAAAAATGAGACTCATCCCATTTTTACCTCCACATCACGTTATTATTTACTCCACAAAACTATATCCATTATATGCACTACAATACACGTATCTATCTACACAAATAAAACCATTGACTTTTCAACTATTTATTTATATCGCAGAACAACAAAATTTCCCAAGCTCGTGGTGTGCGGTGGTGGTAAACAGCAAACTTTTTATTACACAAAACGCAATATAACGAAGAAGAAAAACTAGAAAACAAAGAATTCTTTAATCCTCAGAAATAGATTGGAAAATACAATAAATTTTCCAACAATGGAGGCTCCATAAGTCTTCGACACAAACAAAAATATCAAATACCACCACCACCCGAAACGTCAGCCACCGACAACTTATCCACTAAAATTTTTCCCCCGAAAATAAGAAATGTATATTCAGAAAATTATGATAACAACGATAAGAGATGGGAAAACAAAAATATACTTTTGCTACTTTTTTTTTTGTATACAATAGATACAAAGACGAATATTCAATTTAATGTGGTGACGATTTGTCTAAGAAACAGGGTGGTAATGATATGGCTATAAGACATCCATCCACATAGCGCGCAGAGATTAGTATCGCATCGTATTTTTTATGGATTTTATCGTAGCTCTCTACTGTCTGTGTATAAAATGTAATTGCTTGAAAGATTTTTTGCCGCTCCGCTTGCCCCGACCTCCCTATACTTAAATACGATTTTAGTGCGGTTTATATAGAGACAACTTCTTATTGAAGACAATTTCTTTTTAATTTTAAATATTATTTAACTTATTTAATTCATTAATCGGCTTATAACCTAAACCACTTTACCAATGTTTCGTTCACCCCTTATACCAACATATAGTTTTGTTTGTTCTGTCATTTTGCAATACTGATCATCAAAATTACAATGGCGCTAAGGAATATAGGGGTCCCTAAGAATATAACCCATGCATGCGATGTTTAAGGCATTACCATATTGTCACAAACGTCCAACACAAAAAAAAAATACATCGAAGTGTAATCAACAGAATCTGGTGTTGTGGAAGTAGAAATTTAAGATTTCCGTTGATTATAAATGTGAGAACAGAACAATGAAATATTTTGAATAAATATTGAATGTAGAAAATCTGCTTACATATTTCGTGCTTGGTTTTGTTTAACCGCTGCCGCACATATCTATCATAAAATGTTATGAATGGGTACAAAACAAAAAGAAGCTTCTTGATATGAAAAGAGCTTTTGTGTACACATATAAAGTTTTTTGTTCTACATATTCTGTTGATATTTGTACAGTATTTATTTTAATACATGGCGACGAAGTTTTATGATATATTAGGGCTTATGTTATATCGCAATGTGTATTCTCAAGATTACAATCATGGCTTAATATTGGGAAAATCTCTTTAAATGGTGTATGCCACCATTTTTGCAATCTTCCCATACAAAGAAAAATTGATTATATAAACAAATCAAACTGGTTTCCATTTCTTGGAGGAGAACTAAACCACACAACTAGCAGTCACTATTGTAAAGATCGACTTCATCAGGGCGATCCAAAGATGTAGGCGATCAAAGTTTTTGATCACGGAAGCAACCGTTCAACGTCTCGACTTGCCAGTATAACACGCAGTGGTCAATATTTACGTAGTGAAAGCGAATACCGGTAACTACCCCTTAAAAAAGTAGGCGCCTAAACGCGTGACGGCTGCTTTCTTCAGGAGTTCGCGTTGGGCTAACAACACAACCTCTGAAAATAAAAAATTGTTACGAAACCTTAACATAACCTAGGCATATAAATGTGGAATATCAAGAACGGCTTCGGACACGAATTAAGGACTTAGCTATAGCAGCACAATTATTTAAATTGAAATAATTTACTGTACAATTCAAAATTCTAATTCAACACACATACGATATACCTGATTTGACAGCTGACATTTGCTTTGTCATTAGTTTGATTTGTCATTTCATTAGTGTCCATTACTATTCATTAATTGTTCATTCATCCCTCACGCCAGAGCAACGCTTGTAAAAGGTTGAAATTTTTTATCAAAATAATGGTTCTGTTCGTCAAACGATCTCGGTTAACTATGGATCGTTTTCGCACCACGTATACTCTAAATGATAATACGCATCCAGTAAGAGGTCAAACAGTGCGTACCGAACAAGCGATAGACGCTGTACAGCGTAGCATCGAGGAAGACCCAAATCAATCAATTCAACGTCGTTCTCAGCAACTGGAGATGTATCCATCCACTTTATGGAAGATTTTATCTAAGGATCTTGGTTTACGTGCTTACAAAATTCAACTTGTGCGGGAATTAAAGCCAACCGACTTTTGTACAGGCCGCCAATGGACTGAAGCACATTTTCACATTGATGTTGATTTTCCAAACAAAATTTTGTTCCACTGGTCCATATCATAACCATAAAGCATATTTTATAACCCTTTTCAAGAGAAATTTACAAAGTAATGAATATTTCAAACTAAAGTGGAGGCTTAAATTCGCTTGTGCCTATATTAGAGATAATTATGGGTAGTGACATATACGGCCAGATAGATCTTGGTCGCACCAAGATCTCATGATAACCATTGGTCCATATCATAACCATAAACCATATTATTATAACCCTTTTCAAGAGAAATTTACAAAATAATGAATATTTCGAACTAAAGTAGAGACTTAAATTCGCTTGTGTCTATACTAGAGATATCTATGTGTAGTGGCATATACGGCCAGATAGACCTTGGCCACACAAAGATCTCTTGATAACCACTGGTCCATATCATGACCATAAACCATAATTTTATAACCCTTTTCAAGAGAAATTTACAAAACAATCTCTTGGCGCAATGACTATTTTGCTTCGAAACCATCAAGTTTCTATCGCGAAGGCATTCATCATATACCTGATAAGTGGCAAAAGACCATATATAGTAACGGTGAATATTTCAATAATTAATCTTTGTAACAATTATATTTTCAAGAAAGTTAAATTTGACCATAAAAAAGCAGTTTCAGCTTGCACACCTAATATTTACTGTGCCATAAAGGCTACGAGTTCCATGAATTTGCAAAAATTTGCAAATTTTATTTTACTGATCCAAGAGATGTTCACGGAGTCTCACCTACAAAGTCAGATAGATCAGTCAAAAGCCTATGAGTGTGCTGAACAAATGATTGTGAAATACATACCAAAAATAATACCAAAAATGTACACTGTTAAATTTAAAAATATTCCAATTGGATTTATTTTGTAGTGAAATTGAAACATTTTTAGATAATCTTTAACATTTATACTAGAGAATCCCTTGAATCCCTAATAGTGTCGCTGTAAAGAACAGATAATTTTCTAACAGTTTTAAATAAACACGAGAAAATTGTGATACATTTTACTAAAGTTTTTTTAATTCTAAAGAAGGTTATTTTAGACACTGTTTCTACTTTTATATCTCCGAATCTAGAGATGTTCACGGGGTCTCACCTATATGGGTGAATAGCTAAGTCAAAACCTCACGTGTGTGGTAAATATGGTTGAGATATGATGATTTTTAACTTATGCAGCGTATTTTAAACAATAGTGGTTTTTGATATCAATCTATTTTCAAATTTTACTGTTACCGCTCCTTGAGATATTCATAATATTTAAAATGTATTTTAGGATAACACAAACAAAGTTTTAACATTGAAATAAACAGGGTTAATTTATGAAAATATTTACTGTGCCATATACGACTTAGAAGTTTCATGAATTTGAATAAATTTTCAAATTGTATATCACCGATCCTAGAGATGTTCACGGGGTTTCACCTACATGGTCAGATAGATCAGTCAAACCCCTATGTGGGTAATGAACGGGATCTAATTATGATGATTTTTAACTAGTCCAGAGACATTTTTACGTTTATGGTTATATCGCCCATACCAGAAATGTTCACGTGATCTCTTTCATATATTCGAATAGGTCAGAAAATTTTCTATCAATATCGTGTAAATGGCACACGAATAATGATTTTCATCATGTTTTCCATAATTTACAACTTCTTCGTTTACAATTTTACTCTCGATTGGAAATTTTGGTATTTTCTCCAATAGGATTTTTACCCATTGACATTCCCAAATAAGCTACGAACCCGATTTATTGTGAAAACAATCAAATAACAAAAATCCTATGGATGTTCACATGGTCACGGTTATACTTTTAGATAATTCAAAGTTTCCATTTTCGATAGTTCCGAACAGGGTTCATTTGTGATGATATTTACTGGGCCATATACGACTTAGAAGTTTCATGAATTTGAATAAATTTTCAAATTTTATTTCACCGATCCTAGAGATGTTCACGGGGTCTCACCTACATGGTCAGATAGATCAGTCAAACCCCTATGTGTTTAATGAACGGGATCTAATTATGATGATTTTTAACTAGTCCAGAGACATTTTTACGTTTATGGTTATATTGCCCATACCAGAAATGTTCACGTGATCTCTTTCATATATTCGAATAGGTCAGAAAATTTTCTATCAATATCGTGTTGTAAATGGGGCACGAATAATGATTTTCATCATGTTTTCCATAATTTACAACTTCTTCGTTTACAATTTTACTCTCGATTGGAAATTATGGTATTTGTTCCAATAGAAGAGAAGCACAGAGAGCAGAATTAATTAAAACAAATCTGCAAAAACTGATCTGTTCTTTACAGCGACACTATTAGGGATTCAAGGGATTCTCTAGTATAAATGTTAAAGATTATCTAAAAATGTTTCAATTTCACTACAAAATAAATCCAATTGGAATATTTTTAAATTTAACAGTGTACATTTTTGGTATTATTTTTGGTATGTATTTCACAATCATGCTGAACAAGATCTAAGAAAAATGTTCTTCGTAGAGATACGAAATAAACAAAATCAAATATTCGAATAGGTCAGAAAAATGTCTATTCACGGGACACGAATGATGATTTTCGCCATGGTTTTCAAGATTTAAAACATCTTACTTTTCAATTTTATTCTCAATTGGAAATTTTGGTATTTTTGCCAATTGGAATTTTACTAAATTGACATTCCCACATAAGCTACGAACCCGATTTATTGTAAAAGTAATAAAATAACAGAGACCCTATAGATGTTCACAGGGTCACATTTCTACTTTTGGATAGTTCAAAGTTTCGACTTTCGATAGTTCCGGGCAGGTTTGGTTAAGATGATATTTACTGTGCCATGATAGCTTAGACGTGACACGACTTAGAAGTTTGCCTAATTGACGCAATTGACATTCCAAAATTATTCATTTTGTGCACCTATTTTCGTGTTTTGCCACGGTAAGATAACATGGAATCTAGATGGAAGGATGAGCTGGTCCACTTATTGTGAAACTCATTAACTAAAAATAAAATCAACAAAAAAATACAAACAAAATATTTCCCTAAATTAATTAAACTGATATCTATAGTCAAAAATTGGAACTGCCGACATAAAACGACGTCATATAGCATAATTTTTAAAGCAGTGGAGCCTGTAGTATTCTAGGTGCACTGGTTTTCAACAGTTGTTTTCTACCAATTTCTACAAACAGCTGGACTGACGTTAAATTTAGAAAAGAATAACTTTGTAATGAAAGAAATTCGCTACCTCGGATAACTTGTTGGTGATCAGGGGTTGAGACAGGATCCTTCTAAAATCGAATCTATAGTAAACTTAGAGCCACCCAGTACATAGAAGCAAACCAGACGCCTGCTCGGTATGGCTGGATGGTACTGTTGCTTCATTGGCAACTATGCAAGTGTAACTGCACTAATCATCGAGTGCTTAAAAAATGGAAAGTTCTGTTGACTGCTACTCACTTCTGCTACACTTCTCGTGAGTTCATCCTTACGATTGAGAAACTTTCATAAGATGCTAGCCATGAAAAATATAGAGCTTACGTCAAAGGCCACGATTTTGCAATTATAACTGATCACACGAGTTTAAAGTAGCTAATGAATCAAAGAGATTTGACCGGTAGATTAGCAAGGTGGAGCCTTAAGCTCCAAGGTTATCGATTTAAAATAGAATATGAAAAAATGAAAGACAATGTAGTGGCAAATATGTTATTCCGTATTCACTGCAATGAAATTTGCGGATTATAACCTTCATCGGTTATAAATTTGCCCCATCTGATTTTCAAGATCAAGAGTTCATCACTCTTCGTGAAAAAAAAATTTCAAACCCAGAGAAATTTCCAGCATTCAAGGTACGTGACAATTTCATTTTTATTTGTCTTGAGCCCAAACAAAACAACATTTTCTCCGATTTATTCATCTGGAAATTATGGAATCTAATTGGCATACGACTATCTAATTGTTCAGAATCATGACGACGCTCTTCCATCTCATAAAGGAATTTGCAAAACAGTAGAGAAACTTCGGAGATTTTTTTTTCTAGCCCTTTTTTCTATTTCTTGGTCCAAAGAAATAGCTGAAACAGCTATGAAACCTTTAAACCACGATCTTCGCATGGTAACACAGTAATTTTGACTGTTTTAGATCATTTGACTAAATTTGTATTGATGAAGCCGCTCAACAAAGCCGCACCACAAAAGATAGTTGAGTTTCTAATTAATGAGGTATTTTATGTATATGGGGTGCTTAAACGATCCATTCCGATAAAGGCTCACAGTTTCAGAACAAGGCATGTAAAGAGATGGTACATTACTTTTGCATAACAGAAATTAAAACAGCCATTGAATATACCACCATCAAATGCCTGAGAGAGGATAAACCGTTCAGTATTATGTGCAATTCGAGCGTATATAGCTGATTAACATACTAGTTGGGACAAACATATCAATGAGATCGCCGGAACTCTACACAAATCGGTTGAAAGTTCACCTCATTTTGTTCTCTTCGGTTAACAACTTCGGTTAATCCACGAATCAGCGAAACAAAACATTAGCAAAGCGTATGGAAAGAGCGCTAAACGCTACAATTTAAGGTCCCGTTCAATAGAATATCAAATCGGCCAAACAGTCTTTGTTCGCGCTCATCCTCAGAGTAATGCAACAAAAAATACTGTGCAAAATTTGCCCCCAATTATTTTCAGGGAACGATTGTTCGCAGGTTTTATACAGAGTCGTGAGACTAAAGTTTTACCACAAGCTTAAGTAATTTGAATTAAAACTACATGGCACAACTTCCAGCAATAAATTACTTTGGATATCGAGCACCTATACGCGGTACTCTGTATGCAATTTTTATAGCTTTAGGTATTTTCAAAGCCCCCGCCTTTCAGAATCCCGCTTTTACCAAAATCTCGATTTTGATAATACGAGTAGATAGCAGGATTTTAATAGTTTATTTCAAGACAGTACAGTGTAGAAAATGCATAAAATAATTTATGGATCCGAATCAAGGTGGATTGGACTTTAAGCATAAACATTGAAAGAAATTTTGAATTTTGGTGGCACTACAATTTACGGTCAAATTAAGAATTGGTCAAATTTCGTACAGAATCTAGTTCCAATCTAATCTAGTTCTACAAACCAAGTTTAACCATAATTTGTTAAGAAATAGCCCAGTTTCATTCAGCATGATCGAATTCCAGAACGGAATTGGATACGATTCACCAAATCCAGAATTCTAAAATCGAAATTAGAAAATCAATCATTCGAAAAAAATCCTAATCAGCCAAAATTTCGGAAACAAAATCCCAATATAAAAAAAATAAAAAATTCGAATAACAAATACCAAATTTAAAAATTCCTATATCAAAAATTCCAAAACCAATTCCTTTTCATGCTCATGGAAATATGAAAGGCGCAGCATTCAGATTTCCAAGGGCATGAAATTAAGAGACCTACGATTAAGTTTTAATCAGAATTCTATTTATTTATGACTGTGCCATAAACAGGCTTGTAAGTATAAATAGATATATTTGTGGTTGAGTGGTTCGTAATCCAAAAAACGTAATCCTGTTTAAAGGATCACGAGATGATATTCAATCTGGTAAAAACTACAATCATGTTTATGTAATAATTGGTTAGAACAATCAAATTAAATTTAAGTAATTAAAATACCGGGTGACTGACACGAAGTGTCACCAACTTCAGGCTGTCATTGCAGTCAAACCAGTGATGACAGAGCGCCCAAATTTACTGTAATGACAGTTAATTCCATTGTTTTCAAGCGTACAAAAGCATTTTAGTGGGAAATATTCAAGCGTAATAGTGTGGTTGCTCTATATTTGGCTGGAAAACCACAGCCGCAGATTGTTAACCAGTTAAAACATCGCCATGTGAATAAAATGTTTGTGTATCGCACCAAAAATCATTATAATGATATTGGCAGCATTGCAACACGCCATGGTCGTGGACCGAAACGTACTGCAACATCACCGGATATCATTCGGAAGGTGAAGGCGAAATTGGCCGGGAATCCGCGAGGTAGCGGCAGAAAAATGGCTCGTGAGCCGGACATTTCGCTCGAACGGATGCAGCCCATATTGAAAGATCATCTTGGACTAAAGGCCTTGAAATTCCATTAAACGCATGGTCTCACCGATGCTCAAAATAAGTTAGAGTGGAAAGAGCAAAAGAGTTGTTATGCTTGCACGAAAGTGGCGATTTGCCGAGCAATATGTGAACAAGCAAAACGACCGGATTTACTTGCCCTGCCGTTCTACTGAAAATTTGGACCAACGGATTGCCACTCGAAACCAAGTGCTGCCGCTGGTGATGGTTTGGGCCGCCGTAACGGCCAAAAGCCGTTCACCGCTCGTTTTTTTGGACCGTGGCATCAAGATAAATGCTCAAATTTATCGGGATCATGTGTTGGAGGGAGCGTTGAAACCTTGGACACAAAAACATTTCGGCCGTAGAGCCTGGACATTTCAACAGGACTCGGCGCCGAGTCATAAAGCGCGCGTCAATCAAGATTGGCTGAGAAACAACGTTCCGCGGTTCATTTCTACTGCTCAATGGCCACCAAATTCACCGGATACAAATCCGCTAGATTTCTCGGTTTGAGATATTTTGAAGAGCAAAGTTGGGACAAAAAAATACCAAAATATCGATCATCTCAAGCAGGCACTTCGCCGGGAATGAGCCAAAATACCGCAGAGCCACTGGCCGTTTGAAGGTCATAATCGCGGCTAAGGGTGGCCAAATCGAAAACTGCTAATGCAATTCGAAAATTTAAATATTTGTAAACATTTTTTACTTTGATTCAATAAAATTCATGAAAAAATAAAAATTCTGTGGTGTTTTGTTTTGGTAACACTTCGTGTCAGCCACCCTGTAAATACAATTTTTTGTGAAATGTTGCAAATAATATTAAGCTGATTAAGCGCTCTCTTCTTCAATCAAAATTCAAGTTAGAATCCCAATCCAGCATACCAAATTTGAAAATTAATGGTTGAGGAATGGCCAAGCTTCATTGGGCAAGGCTAAATTCCAAAATTTATATTAAAATGTAAATGACATAATCTGAATGAAACAATGATTGGTCAAGAAATGATCAATATGTAGATAAAAAAGATGTCAATATCTTTCAAAAAGCCGGCTTTTTAGCGGGATTTTTTAAGATTTCGGCCAAAGCGGGTTTTAAAAAAGCGAGTTTTTGATAATTAGGAATTTTAAAATTCGAACTTTGGTACCGATCCCATTTCTACTTTTCACTGTCCAGAATCAATGATGATTTAAACATTTGTCGAGTTGCTGCGGCCATTTAACCGATTTTAGGACAACCATAAGTGATAGTATTACCTTTCGTAAAATTAAATGATTTTGTTTAGGCCGAGAGATTCATCATTTATTTTCACTTGACTTATATTACCTGAAATACCCCGCTAGACTTCGGTCAAACTATCACGTTCATAAAGATTATTAACCGATGAACTTCGTTAAATGTAACTTTGTCTGAACAACCTTTTTGTGTTTTAACATTTTTAACTTTGATGTTTATTGTAGTACATTACCAGTTTGACAACTCTGTGTTTGATATACTACTTTCACCAAAAGTGCCTATTATTTGCAGATTTAATTTTCGAAATTTACTAAAGCAGACAAAGCTTTGTCAAATGTGGAGTAATTATGAATCTCTCCTTCTTGAAATGGTTCCATTAACAACGAAATCGTAGAATTTTGCTGATTGCTAACAGAAACATAGTTTTCGACATATTATTTACATTCTCGACATAGTCGACGCTATTTGTTTAATTGTCTACATACATTGGGTAGACCCATGTAGAATATTAATTAAGTACGCAGTGTAGATAATACGGTACAATACTGACCACAATTTATAGATTTTCCGTTGTCGGATACTGCTGTATAGCGTAAGCAAGTTGTAAGCAATTATTTTTACTTTGGAAACTCGATTTCGAATATAATTCTTTCTCAGGACCTTTACAACTATTGAAATAATAATAATTTGTAAAGGAACTGAGGAAGAATTATATTCGAAATCGATTTTCCAAAATAAAACCAAAAATTGTCACTGTAAGAAATATGTTCAATTGTCTCATTAATTCAATTTAATTTGGTTTATAAAGTGACAAAAGCTAACAGTTAAACTAAAAATTGAATTTAAACCATAACAGCGCAATTTGTCAAATTTTGACACAAGACGTCACTAGTATCAATAATGAAGCACTAGAAGCACTAATCGACATATTCTGAAACGTGTTTACAAGCGCTTTTGATTGTACATTCTTCAACAAAGAAAATTACCAACACCACTGCTTCATTTGTATTATAACTGGCGTCAACTAGCGATAATCTTAAATATTTTAATTTCCGAAAGATGATTCTACTGTCGATTTATATACAATCTTGGAAGTGCGATAGAATTAGTTTTCTGTGTTTTTTGTTTTCGAATTTCTACCGGTTTCAGGCAGGTTTGATTCATATTTTATTTTTATTTTATTGACGTTAAAAACTTTTAAAAAATTAAAAGTTAAGATCATCACTTTTAAAATACAAACTACGCAAAACAATAACATAAATTTCGTATCTGTCAAAATATGTCATTGAATTTTTAAATATTTCCGCTCGAAATGTAATCTTACTTTTCGTGTAGACAGGGTAAGTGGAATAACTTTGTCACCAACATTAAAAAATTAAAATTACCCAAAAGAAACTCTTGGTTTAGTTCCGAACATACCTAATGTACATAAAATTGGTTCCTAGTTGGCAGATAATTGCACTGTTCATACATTTTTCATGCATTTTTTTATCTTTCATTATTTTATCAATAGAACATAGAAAACAACGCATAAGCGAACAGAAAATGTTGTGAAAGCGAACACTTTGTCACAAGAGAAGTAAAACTATTTTACAAAGCTTGTATATTGTTGCCAACAATAATTGTCTTCGCAAATTCCGGGAATTAGCGTAGAGTTAACGAACGGTTAAAACAAGTGAATGTGAACATATTTCATTTCGCTTTTTGTTCGTTTCTACGCAGGATTTATTATCATTATTTAGAAGGTCTACAATGACATATTTAATTCAGTAAACCCTATCTCGATATGGCCTTCAAGGCTCTTGAATCGAATATTTAAAGTTTTACCAGTACAGCGAGTACCGCATTTCGAAGTACTTTTTTATATAGCCAAAGTATCGAAAGAAGTACTACAACATCGGCGATATCATCCCTGTAGCAACACTATAGAAATATTAAGTGCCGCAAAACTAATTGAGGCCCTCACAATAGATACAAAAAATTCCTGTGCTTGCTGTTTTTGTAGATGCACATTTATAATCGAACATGCCCAAGTTAGACCGAGTTAACATATAATAGCATACTCAATCAATCTTAGTTGCTTCGTTGGCAGCAACGTAGTCATGATGATGGCCGATGGTTGTTTGACGCACCACTAAATAATAAAGATTGTACAAAATATAAATAAAAAAGCGAAGATTTTTGATAAAGTAATAACAAGTCATGGCCAAAATAAGGCAAGTAAAATAATTAAAATTTATGTCTGTGATGGGAAAAACAAGATACATAATAAAGTAAAACTTAGAAAAACCTAGCGCGTAAATCGGATATAAATTTGATACAAAAAGTAAGGAGGACAGTGGAAAACATGGAAATGAATAACGTAAAAAGATGTGAAGGTAAAAAGGTCGTAAAATAAACTATTAAAAGAGACTATTAATGTCAGACTATTTTAATTTTTGTGACAACTTGAACAGCAGAGATTTTCTGAAAGTTAAGTGTTATTTACGGGGAATTTAGAAAAAGTGTATAAAGGCCGTACGGGAATAAAAAAAATCGTACGCGATGCACATCATTACAAAATAGTAAAAGCCAGCAGGGGCAAAGAATACCCTGAGTACAACAACAATTATAATTCCCAAATATAAATTTTGTCTAAATACAACAACTTTTGAGTACCTAGTTGAACAGGGGAAGAATTAAAATTATTATGTGTCTTATAGAACTTCAAAAACTTGGAAGATGAAAAAGTTAGATAAAAGATGAAAAAAATATCTTTTATTAGAGATTGTAGAAAGCTGATCTAATTAAGCGTTACATAATCGCGTAAAACAGTCTATTTCGAATGCTTAACACAATACACTAAAATGTTACAATGTTATTTCATATGGAATGTTAAACATTCATTAAACGACATTTGATTGCGGTCGAATACGGAAAAACCATTTACTAGTTAACTCCTAGCATTAAGTAGTGGAAAAATGATAAAAAACAAAACGAAATTTTAAACAATTCTGACATAAAACGCACTCATTTACCATAAAACACAAGTTTGGTTTTATGGGTTGCGGCTGACGACATTTTATTTTATTTTAAATTCTGTTCGGTTATGAAATGTTAAAATTAACCAAATATTCAAAACAAATTTTTGGGATTTCACGGATCTTGGTCGTTCGATCGGGTTTAACAGGTATATAACAGGTACTACATAATGCAGTTAGGATGAATTAAAACACTACGGTATTTTTTACTCTTTGGTTCACGTCGGCTATGAGTATAATAAGTTTAGTTCAGTATAATCTTATTTTGGTTATTTTGAAAAACTGATTAAAGCTATCCTTGTTAACAATTTATTTAAAGCGATATGTCGAAATAAAGTGTTTAATTTATTCTCGGTTAAGTTTCAAAGTTGATCGTTTCTTACACGCACAGTTAAATTTTTACTAGGAAGGAACGTCTTTGTAGTTGCATATTGTTGACCCTAAATTCGTGCACTTTATGACTAAATTTACTTCAAAATGTCTAAACAGGACTTCTTAACTGAGTTTGTTAGTCGCGGGTAGAACGGCACACACATGTGTTTGCGGACTGTTGGTTCAAAAGAGATCGTTAGGTTAGTGTGTGCTTGTATTTTATGCTTTCTGTTTTGTTTTCCAGAATTGATTGTACGAATTTATTATCGTACCGATTGATCTGTGCGGCATCTCCGATAAAATTTTTCTCTTTCTGAAACCCTTCAGACGATATTGGAATGTTATATGTGCTTTTAAGTTTTGAAAAATTGCTCGTAGGTAAACCTAATCGTTTGATACTGTTCGTTCAATACGTGAACTGTTCGATCCAAATCTACCATTTTAAGACAGCGAAAATATCATTCAAATATCTCAGACAGATGCACGGTAACAGTTGGAAGATGATTTTTCCAATTTACACATGAAAATGTTGTCTAAGTAAGGAACGATTTTACTACCCATGCAAGTGTCAAATGTCTGCTTCTAAAGATTGCCTCTAAATTTTGAAAAGCTTTTAGCCATGCAAATTTCAAGTACTTTCTGGTACATGTTGATCTTATTCTCTAAATTTTTTTGTTTTGCTTGATCAATCAAATCATGCACCGAATGGCAATATCAACTAGCACATTCGGATACAGCGCGGTAACAACGAAGGACACGATAATTTCAACATATCTAAGCTTAGTGTCCTTCATCTTGCTTACAAATTCGAGGGTATTCTTGAGATACATTCCAGATGGTTGCGACATTTTGTTAAACTCATCGATGCTAGTTTTTTCGTTGGAGTATTGATGTTTGATACGATTGGCCTCATTTTATTTCCTTGTTTATGAATTTTCGGCAAAGCATAGAGGAATGGAATTCTCGAGTTTGGCATGTTCATCCATGTAGTGGAAATGTTTTATCCCCAGTCATGTTTCTATTAATTTAACAACTTCGCCTTTGCGTATTTTATCAATTTTAGTAGAGGATTCTTGATATTACCATTTCTGTATGCTTATTAGTTTTAGCAATATTGAAGCAACTAGCAATATTTTAGGGATATTGACGAGATGGGTGCAAATTTTTACACCATAGTTCAATAAATTCAATTCTCTCACATTTCTATTGCGGAAAGATGAAAATTTGGAATTTGGTATTCACCAACCCACACTGTGAAGTTCATCCCAGCAGACTCCCATCACAACGAATCACATAAAAGCGTTCCATTCACTAGCACATCGTATATATAGAAAAATCAACAGAGAAGAACCAACAGTCCGCAAAAGAATTTGTATGCCGTTCCACCCAGCCATTACCAATAAACTCAGTAACCCAGTTAAGAAGTAGATTTAGTTATAAAGAGCACAAATTTAAGCTCAACAATTTACAAATTCTAAGATGTTCCTCCAGATTCATCTAGGTCAGGCATTTATCAAATTGTCTGTTCCAAATGTGAAGAGAAATAGATTGGCCAAACATTCAGATCTTTCGAATAACGTCTACAGGGACATACACTTACGATCAAAAAGATTGTTAAAAATCGAGCGCAGCTGATCTTTTGCTTCAAGGCCACGAAATTGGTGACTTCAATTCCAAAATAATAAAAACACTACAGGATAATTGGAAGTTGGATGCATACGAATCGATTTTGATGAACAAACACAAGGAACACCAATGAACAATGAAGCTAGTCCAATCTCATCCAATCTCTTTCAAGAAGTGAAATAACAAAAAATAAGAATGAAATTCAGCAATTTATCCAAATCGCAAAGTGTTCATGACTTCAATATAAAAATAAACTATAGATATGTAATTTTATTTGTATTTACGCGATTATTCCACGTCAAAAGCCCCACCCAATTTCCCTCTTATGATCAACGCCTTTGGTATTCCTTTTCACCTGATTAATTCGCCACCAGAGGATTGGTCGCGAATTTTTTAAGGTTTTAAGAATTTCTAGATTATTACTATCTCCATCTGGTATTAATAGACGTCTTGAATATTTCAATACCAATCATTTTTCCGTGTGCCAGAGAACCAGATAAAATTTACAGGTTGTTTGTTTGTTTCACAGATTTTATTTGAACGGCGGCTAATTCGCGTTAAAGCAATTTTAATATGAATACGAATTGGTAATGGTATGAGCATGTGCGGCAACATGACTAACATTATTTTTCTTCCATTTGGATTCGAATCGAATCAATATTATTTTTAAGTTCAAGTTCATTGAATAATAATAATCTTACAAATTTGAACTTGAATAGAAAAATTCAATTCCGTTCAAATCATTCCGTCTAATTGACTCTATTCATTTTTAACGACAAACAAGTTATCCATTATTCTTAAATGATTTATTGACCTATATGGGATTACATTTTTAAGAATATTTATTGATTCTTCAAACTGGACGAAATATTTAAGAAAAGCAGAATTAGCGTTAGTTTACCTATACATTTTTAACAAATATTGAGAAGAGCTGCTTATTAATTTGTCATTCCTACAAAATTCGGAAAGTTTAAACAATTTATTACATCATAAAAGCTTTAAGCTTTCTTTTTAAAATGAATTTATTAATTATCTTCTAAATTTTGAGATTCAATGAACTCCCTTATCTCTGTCTTTTTTGTGTGGCATCATAAGTTTCTCACAGCCAGGCTTTAATGCTTTGTGATTTATTAGCATAACCTAAAAAAACTACAAATTCTCAAATACTTTAATAATTGGTAGTTGGTTAGCACGAAAATCTATAACCACTAGAGAGAGAGAGTAGTAGGGCTTGGTGCCAACCCGTCGTTCATTGTGAGTAGATGAATAGGGATATGTTAGCAACTGGTGGTATTGATTGTCCTTAAAAGCACAGAAACTCTTTTGGGCACTTATTATTTCTTAAGGCCATTTGACACCATTTGCATTCAATATTTATTGTATAATATTTTTTCTGGTTTAAATCCTTGGCTTATTTGAGTTCAAAAACCATATTTGGCAGAAAGAGAAAAAGAGAAAGAGAAAGAGAGAGAGAGAGAGAGAGAGCGAGAGAGATATTTTATAGTTTTAATGTTTCAGCTTTATAATCCAAAAGATAAGTGACCGAGGAAAGCTTACACTTCCTTTGACCATAAAACTAAGCTCGCCAATATACCGGGTGTTTCTTTTAAACTGAGACGATCAAATATCTCGAAAAATAGTCACTCTACGGAAAAAATGTCCATAATCAAAATTTAATCATACCGCGGGGGAAATACATTAGTGCA
Source organism: Nephrotoma guestfalica (assembly GCA_963691935.1). Taxonomy (NCBI): domain Eukaryota; kingdom Metazoa; phylum Arthropoda; class Insecta; order Diptera; family Tipulidae; genus Nephrotoma; species Nephrotoma guestfalica. The sequence goes on along the minus strand of OY829914.1, from coordinate 200,143,519 downwards.
AAAAAATAGTCACCCACCCTCTCGCTTTGTAGGTGGGGCGGGGGTAACTTTTAAACTAAGATAGGAAGACATATTTTTTATTGCAGATACGGATTCTACGACTAAAAGTACGTATGATTTGAATGAAATATTTTGTTCGGTTCATGATAGATGGCGTTGTAATCGACGAAATTCAATTTTTTCAATTTCTTCTTCTTAGAACACACGCATTCGATTCTGCAATACGTTTGAAATAAAAAACATGACGTTTTCATTGGATATACTCGAAATTCGTCATCAAAACAATTTATTAATGTAAATGGCAGGTGAATAAAATAATTTTAGCTTAAAATAAGTGTTCAAAATGATGGCCTGCGACTTCAATGCACTTATTAATACGCATTTCAAATGATTGTATACAACTGAGAAGTGTGTCTGGTTGAATTTCAGCACACGCATTTCTGATTCGCTCAATCATGTTCTCACGTGTTGTTGGTTCTTGTTTGTAAACTTTGTCTTTGAGATAGCCCCATAAAAAGAAATCTGGCGAAGTAAGATCTGGTGATCTGGCAGGCCAATTTACCGGACCAGCTCTACCAATCCAGCGACCATTGAAATCACGATCAAGTATTTCACGTGCCACCACCGAATAGTGTGCAGGACAACCATCATGTTGAAACCACATGTTCCGTCTCACTTCTAAACTCAAATTTTCAAGTAATATTGGCAGTTCATTTTCCAAAATGTTTCGGTGCATTTGACCATTCAAGTTGCCTTCAATAATGTGGGGGCCTATGAGTTTGTTGCCAATTATTCCACACCACACGTTGACAGTCCAAGGACGCTGATGTTCAACTTGACGAAGCCAGTGCGGATTTGTAACACTCCAATAATGCATGTTGTGTCGATTAACCGTTCCATGGTTTGTAAAAGACGATTCGTCAGAACATTGACAAAAAGTTACCCGATTTTGGAAATCAGCGCCTTGAAGATCTTGGTGTAAAGACACATGATATGGATGATACTTGTGCCGTTTTAAAATTCTCCAAACACTGGTGAGGGACAATCCGGAATCGCGAACTATTTCTCACTGCTGCCAATACAGCAATTTCATTATTTTCTCCAGTGACTGTTGCTATACGGGTCCTCTTTTTCGGTTGAACATTTCCATCAGTAATAAATTGTTTGATAGTACGGCCAAATGAAGCACGTGAACGATGACGAATTTCGAGTATTTCCAATGAAAACGTGATGTTTTTTATTTCAAACGAATTGCAGAATCGAATGCGTGTGTTCTAAGAAGGAGAAATTGAAAAAATTGAATTTCGTCGATTACAACGCCATCTATCATGAACCGAACAAAATATTTCATTCAAATCATACGTACTTTTAGTCGTAGGATCCGTATCTGCAATAAAAAATATGTCTTCCTATCTTAGTTTAAAAGTTACCCCCGCCCCACCTACAAAGCGGGGAGTGGGGGACTATTTTTTTGCACTAATGTATTTCCCCCGCGGTATGATTAAATTTTGATTATGGACATTTTTTCCGTAGAGTGGCTATTTTTCGAGATATTTGATCGTCTCAGTTTAAAAGAAACACCCGGTATAAAACAGCAGCAATACATAGCCAAAAAACTTGCCGAATTAACGTAAGTAACGCAACCAATACAACATAGTGCAACATGGCGCAATATGACGTAACATATCACCAGACATACAATTAAAGAAAAACACAAGATCCAATAAGAACCAACATGGGTAAAATCGCGCAGCATGGTGCAACATAAAGCAATATGGTTACTTTTACATTTTTACATGACGCAACATGGTACATCGTCCCACTACACGATACAACATGACAAGACAAAGTAGAGCATCACACAACATCCCTCAACAAGACGCAATATCATACAAGATGGTGCACATTCTACAACCGCAACACTATCTTCCGAAGAACACTTAAATGAATTTTCCGGAAATATGAACTCTTTGTAATTTCCTTGCAATAGAAAACCCTGATTCGCCAAATTTTATCCAAATCGTTCAATTCAAATGGAATGTTACAAGGCCCAAGTCCCGCCAAGAACCTTCATGAATAAGGATCCATTGGAATCAATTCCTGGCACTCAAAAGCGCTTCAAAAGCTTTTATCAAAATTGTTCAAACCAAACTATTTTCAAAACAATGGGACCGGGGCCCCTGTAGATTTTCCAAGACTAGAACTAATCACACTTCATTCCTGGCATTAGAAACCACTTATCGCCGCATCGAAATTAGCACCTAACGAAATCGATTCTTGGCATATAAAATCCCCCATTCACCAATTTTTACCAAAATCATGTGGACTACAAGAAAATATAAAATGGAACCCGGATGACTCCCTAAATGAACTTTTTCGACGACATTAAGATTCATCGCAATCGATTCCTGGTACTCGAGAAACCCCACTCAGCAATTTTCATTCATCAATATTGTTTGACTGGGAAAATAAAATTGGAAAACGGAATCCGGGCTCCACCGGACGCCCCTAAACGAATTTTTTCCGATATCAGAATCCCCAGAAATCAATCCCTCGTCGTCGATAACCCCCTTTCAGCAATTTTCATAAAAATCGTGAGCTGATACAAAAATTAATAAAGGAACTAATGACTCAGAAGAGACCCTCTATACGATTTTTTCCGAAACTCCATTTCTGGCACTTGAAAATCGCTCTTCACCAGTATTTATCAAAAACGTGCGTGCCATAAAAAATATAAAATCTGATCCGGGCCAGGACATCAGGACCTATCGCAATCGATTCCTGCTACTTGAAAAATTCTTTTTACCAATTTTAGTTAAAGTCGTCGCTCCTCCGGAGGCCCCTAAACGAATTTTTCCAAAATCCATAGAAAACAATTCCTGGTGTCCCAATCCCTCCTTATTACAGTTTCCATCAAAGGTGTTTGAGGTGAGAAATTTTTTTTAAAAACGTTTCAGACCCCAACCGTAGGCCCTTCAATATGAATTTTCCCGAAATTAGGACTGTACAAATGTTTTCATATGTAATTTCTGAGATTCTATTGTTTCTTTTGACAGGTTTTACCGTTAACTTCTCATGTAGCTCTAGTGTAGTTATCGGAATATAAATTATGTAAAGTAAACACAAGTTGTTGGTAATTATTTTGACGTCCGCGAAGTCTAATGCTTCATCTGGCGTTCTATATGGCAATTTATCGGCTTCTACGGGAGCCGGGCCCTTTGGAGGGCCTCCTCATATCCTATACAGATTTTCCAAGACTAGAGCTCATCACACAAATCGTTCGAGCCGAAAAATAATTAAAAAGGGACTAAAATAACAAAAATTACCCAGGCCCCACCAAAATAGCATCGAAATTAGCACCTAACGAAATCGATTCTTGGCATTTAAAATCCCCCATTCACCAATTTTTATCAAAATCGTGTGAACTACAAGAAAATATAAAGTGGAACCCGGTCCCCAACGGATGACTCCCTAAATGAACTTTTCCGACGAAATTAAGATTCATCGCAATCGATTCCTGGTACTCGAGAAACCCCACTCAGCAATTTTCATGAACATTGTTTGACTGGGGAAATAAAATTAGAAAACGGAATCCGGGCTCCACCGGACGCCCCTAAACGAATTTCTCCGATATCAGGTCCCCAACGGATGACTCCCTAAATGAACTTTTCCGACGAAATTAAGATTCATCGCAATCGATTCCTGGTACTCGAGAAACCCCACTCAGCAATTTTCATGAACATTGTTTGACTGGGGAAATAAAATTAGAAAACGGAATCCGGGCTCCACCGGACGCCCCTAAACGAATTTCTCCGATATCAGAATCACCAAAAATCAATCGCTCGTCGTCGATAACCCCCTTTCAACAATTTGAATTCATAAAAATCGTTTGACCTGATACAAAAATTAATAAAGGAACTAATGACTCAGAAGAGACCATCTATACGAATTTTTCCGAAACTCGATTTCTGGCACTTGAAAATCGCTCTTGAACAGTTTTTATCAAAAACGTGCGTGCCATAAAAATTATAAAATCTGATCCGGGTCAAGACATCAGGACCTATCGCAATCGAATCCTGGTACTCGAAAAATCCTTTTTACCAATTATCATTAAAGTCGTCGCTCCTCCGGAGGCTCCTAAACGAATTTTCCCGAAATCAGGACCCACTGAAAACGATTCCTGGTGTCCGAATCCCACCTTATAACAGTTTCCATTAAAGGTGTTTGAGGTGAGAATTTTTTTTTAAAAAACGAATCAGAGCCCAACCGTAGGCCCTTCAATACGAACTTTCCCGAAATTAGGATCCATTGCAATCGATTCCGAAAACCCTCTTTTAGCAGTTTTCATCAAAGTCATTTGATCCGTAGATTCGCGCTGATATGTCCGCACACTTAATAATGTCACTTAAGTATGTCGCCAGTTAATAATTCTCCGCGTGTTTACCTTTCCGCGATACCCAAGTAGTTTGTTTTCGCCATTTTTAAGGGCTGTTTTTTCCAACGGGAGACCCAGTGATGGTACAACCCAGAGTCGTTATGTTCTCTTAAAGAAGTTCTTCTTCATTTCATACGGGAATAACAGCGTAACAAATTGGCCTCCATATTAACGAAGCGAAAACCAACTGCAATGAATATGCCATTCGCAATATATACAGAATGTCCATCCGAAAGGTTGACAAAGTTTATGCCGCCATTTAGGCGCATATTAGTATTGACAAAAAATATTCGATTGAACAACGCGTTTTAATAGTGAAAACCTTTTACACAAGTCAATCATCAATTACATTAACATTTTTTTTTAAATTAATTATGAGTTACGAAACTCATTTTTACTTAAGTGGAGATTTAAACAAATGGTGTTAAATTTGGACTGGAGGGGTCATTGGACCATATTTTTACGGAAATCCGAGTGGTTAAGCTGTTACAATCACTGGCGTGATATGATATGGAATTTTTTTAGTCCAGAAGTACATGCCAATGGTTTGGTGAACCATGGTTGCATGTGGTTCCAACAGGACGGTGCCACATGCCATACTGCTAGAGAACCCATGGAATTGTTACGAGAAATGTTTCCACAACAGTTAATTTCGAAATATGGTGATGTGGATTGGCTTCCTCGATCACCCGATTTAACTGGAAAATTAGAGAAGAAATTCTATGGAGTGAATCTAATAGATTTTGCCACATAGCCACCTACATAGTGCAATAAATGGAAGTTGTTCAATTTCGTAAAATTTCGTCCATATCTAAAGTGGACGGTGTGTCTCATGTCATCTTACTAATTTTGATTTAATAAGATGAGGCACTGTGACCGTCCTTAAGGACGTGGCGAAATCTCTAGGATTCTACATTTTAATTTTAAAATTTGACTTTCAAGTAATAAAAATTTCAAGTTTAAATTAATTTTCGTATTATACAAATGAAAACATTTAAAAACAATTAAAAAAACGTAAAACAAAATCCCCCGCGCTTAATAGCTGTATAGTCCACACAACCTAACACAATATCAATGGTTTTGTCAATATACAAAATAAGCCTCTCATCACCTTATTATAATATATAAACCACTAATACGTTCAAACATTTTAAGAAAATTAAAAGTCAACAGTCGCGACCTTTAAACAAATTGGGTAGAGATATTTTCATAATACCAAACCCCTTCATCTGTGTATATATTTTAAAATATACCGTTCTTCTTTGTTATCTACAAACGCCGTTTCTTCCCAATTTATTTACCTAACATCAAATAAACGGAATATTGATCGTGCACCTTGTGTAACGTGCAAAAAAGGTTTACTGAAAATTACCCAACCTCGAGCCTATACAAACAAACATACACATACCCAATTTCTATTATTTCATTACTTAAATTTCCTAATCATAACCTATTTTTATTAAGGGAATTCTCATAAATTTTCCTTTTTAAAGAGTTTTGTTTGGTGCGCGTTATTACCGTTGGCTGGGAGAAATCATTACTGCTAAACCCGAAAATTCACTTTACAAGGAACTTTTTTTTGCGTTCAGCGTTTTTATGTGTACGAGATGCGGGGGGAATGGAACACGGTGTTGCGTACCTTCATATTCATTACCTTCTGAAAAATCAAAAAAAATAAAAAATTTTAAACCGAAAATTAGAAAACATTTCTTTTTGTGTGTATGTGTGGGTATTTGTGCCATTTTAGCATTTTAGAAAATGTGATCAAAAATGTTTATGTCATACGGTTGGATTTTTTTCTAGAATTAAATTTTTTTATGTAATTTTGCCACCATCACCAAATAAGCCAAAAGTTGTAACAAAGCACAAAAAATGATGTTCGTCTATGTAATGTAATTTTAACATAAAAAAAAAACATAAAATATGGTTTTGGAAAATTAATATTTTTTTGTTTCTTTGGTGGGTTATTACTTCCGGTTTGTTGGACATAAAATATTTTTGGGGGTATGTACATGCCGAAATTGAATTAACAAAAATTTGTAAATATAGAATATGATTTGGCAGCATTTGGGAGTGAAAATTTTGGTAGTAGTGGTTCGTGGTGTACCGGGATATACTTTGCCCAGTTGTATTTGATTGTGTTAAGCTGTGAATATACATTATACGTGTACACAATGCAAAGTGATTTGGTTTTATGTTTATGACTTTGTTAAAAAAATTTAGGTGTACTCTCAATTACGGTACATGGATAATACGGTATGTTGCTAATTGATATAAACTAATTATGAAAATTTAATGAGAAGATATTTTATTTGACAATGGACACAGATATATAATTAAACGATTCATAAGGACTGTAAAATGGTTCCGGGTATAAGAGCTTTGTCAGGGATGACGTATAAAACCTTTTACTTGTCAACGATATAAAGGTATTCCCTAACCAACGGACTATTCTCGCAAATGGTAAGTCCAAAATTCAAAATACTAATAAAATCCTGGGATTCAGGTCAAAAATTTGATTTCTGCCTTAAATTATAATTTAGTTATGAAATTCAATCGTGACGATGATCAAGCGCCCGGCTCATAATATTGTGCGTTTTGATTTAAAAACATGTCAAATTACACAATCAACAGTGTTACGGGATGGCAAGAATCCGACCCGCAGATTCTTCTAAATATGCAGAGGTCTCTTTCATGGTGATTTTGCCGAATCTCAGGGTGGGTCGTGAGGAAGTTGAGCCTTGCATATTAGTGGCGTACATCGTGGAACAGAACAAAAATAAGAGTAAACTAAGAAACTGAAGCTAAGTTACGCCAAAATTGTATCGACCGAAATTTTAGGATCAATGATAAATCTAATAATACCGGGTGTGTCCATCCAGGAACGACCGGATCTCCACGAATGACAAGTACAATGTCTGCTAAAGGTACCCCTCGATCCCTAGAGGCCGATGCCCAGCCAGGACGTCTCCCCAACAGACAAAGCGTCTCTTCACTCAGAGAGACCTCTAGGTAATCTCCCACATTACACACTCCGACAGCTTGAGGTTGTCGGAGTGCCACGGGGAGACTGTGTAGATTTTACGGTTGTCCACGCATGGGTAACACATATACTGGACTCACCACTCCGACCCTGTGGATGTCCTGCAAAGGGTATGAAGGGGAGTGGCAAGCCCAGCCTACAACTATGGAACCGACCTGAAATGAGACAACCCTCCTCTGGTCATACCAAACCGTAAGAAATTTATTAATTCATTTCATTATTTGCGAGAAAAAAATTACAACAAAACAAAATAGGTACAATAATCAGGAAATCAGGGTAGTAAAGAAATACCACTAAAGCCGATGAATGGAAAGGAAAAGAAAACCGAATGTCAGGAAATGCCATGCTTTTTTTTATTAAATAATTGTCGCCACCAAGAAGAGAAGGAAGTAAGGAAGGAAAATTAAAAATTAAAAAAATGATCGCTGACCTTGAATAAACTGTGTAGCGAAACCAATGTGCACCCGCTCACGTGTGCCAATTGACCGCTCTTCGGTGTGCGATTACACAATTAAAACTTGAAAATTAAAAATAAACAAAATGGAAATTTGAAATTATAAATTGAAATTGAATTTACTTAACGAAAATCAAAAATAGAAAATCAAAAAAAATTTTGGACCAAAATAAAGAATTTAAAAAATAAATAAATGAAACAAAAAAAATCGTACCTTCTTGACCTTCAGGAAGGTTCCGCTAAAAGGGGTTGCGGGGTCTTCTGACCGTTAATTAAAAAAATATACAAATGGACACGTGGTTGGCCACTCGTAAACAGTAGATATCGTTGGGCGTCTTCCCGCCGTAAATAAATTTCCCTCAATGGGCCGCCGTAATAGTTGGGCGTCTTCCCGCGGTTAATAGATTTGGCCTCGATAGGTCGCCGTAATATGTGGCGGCATCCTCGCCGATTGAAATAGCTGTGGCGTTCACTAGCCGAAATTCGTAATTGCGAATGGCCACCCGTAAAATATAGCGGCGTCCTCCTCGGCGTTCACTCGCCGAAATTTGTAATTGCGAATGGCCGCGTGGTTGGTCATTCGTAAAATGTGGCGGCGGCCTCGCCGATTAAAATTAGTTGCGGCGTTCGTTGACTCGCCGAAAGTCGTAATTGTGAATGGCCACGTGTAAATCAACCTTGAATGGAATCAACAGGCCACCCGTTAAATATACGTAACGAGCCTCTGTCGCCTGCCCTTGGCCGATCGGTGAAGATGCCGTTAAGTTTAATTCGTTCGTTTTCACGTATACAATTTTTATCCGTGTTATTCACCCGGATATACTGTCGTCGCGACTTTTTACTTTTCTGTTGGTTACTTTGACTTCAGCCTATTAATAAACCTTTTCTTCTTGTTAAAAATAAATCAGTAGAATTTATTTACAATCAAATAATGTCTCTATTTGATTACAATTTCACATAATTTTTTTATTAATTTATTTTAATTCGACTAAAGTCACTCAAACGACTTCTCAAAATCAAAACTAGACGCTAACTAAAAAAAATTCTCGCATCCAAAAAACATCTAGAAGAATATTTTTCTGTTGGCGTTTTTTTGGTTTTGTTTTTTTGTGCGCGTCACTTCCCCGCTCATTCTTACCATGCATCAATTGCACACAACAAAACGAGAAAAACACAACAAAAATATTTCTCTATATCTCCGCCGGTCACACACACGCACAAGGTGTACACATTGGTCTCGCTCTCCCAAAATTATTCGCCGTTTACGCGATACTGTAGCAGTGTGCAAAGCGTGAACCAGAGTATAAAAGCCAAGTCACACTCACAAAAAAAACCTTATTGTCAATGCCAGAGAACAGATGGCAATGCCATCGGAAAAGGCACCAATTAATCGATGGTAACATAATTCAAAATTCAAAAACAAAATTACATAGAAAATAATGGTATGACCTCTCAAGGTGTCGTAACAACAGTCAGGATTCAATTGTTAAAACAAAACCTTTAAAACATAACAAACCTCATTTCCAGCGAAAAGAAATCGAGGAAATTTATACTTGCCACATAAAATGGGAAAACCCAATATACCCCTACAAGATACTATATCGAAAACGAAATACATGTGCCGTTCAAAGTACAGTACCAATATTATTGAACGACAAATTAATGAAAGAAATGACATAAATTGGCACACAATATAACGAAATTGACCCTGTTGATTAACTATGCTGATCTGGGACACGATTTTGGCTTTCCGAGGAAAAAGAGAATTGGGAAATACAATTACTTAGCATTTTGGCCAGGAATTAGTTTATTCTGGCCTACTAAGAAAAAATAGTTTGATATAAATTTTAATAAATTGGGAATTGTTTATTACCCATGAAATTTGGTTACGAGAAATAGCCGTTAAATTACGGGAATAGCCGTTTAGGGGATTCTACGATCCTTAATAAAATGCTGAACAGTGGCTCTCGGTACCAGGAGGAAGTGATGGGTCCTGATTTCGGAGAAATTCGATTAGTGGTCCTTCGGTGTGGCCCGGTTTGCTTTTTTAATTCATACAAGAGTATCCTCAGCTTAAACGACTTAGAGGAAAATTGGTAAAAGAAAATTTTCAAATAGCAACAATCGATTGAGTTGAAATCTGAATTTCGAAAATTGGTTAGTAGGATTATCGATGGGGCCGGAGTTCCTATTCCAAACATTTTCTGCCAATTTTTTTCTTCGTTTGATTTTCGATTTCATCCCGATTTTTTTAGTATCAGGCATCGGATGTCGTGAGTACGCTATTTGGGGAAAACTCGGTTACGGAGTTCTCCAGTGGAGTTACTTTTTGGTTTGTTTCGGGGCGAAAACTTCTAATAAAAATTGGTGTTTTCGGGTGGCAATGGGTCCTTATTTATGAAAAATTTGTTTACAGGGTCCAGCTTCACTTTTATAAACTTTTTATCGGTTTGTACGCGAACTTAATAAAAATTAGGGAATTTTTCAGTTTTGGAAGAGATTGCATGGGGTTCTGATTTCCAAAAAATTCGATTAGGAATCCTCCGATGAGACTTATTAGGTTTCGGCTGATAAGGTCCCGGCTGAAAAATCATATAATGCACAATGATGCACAAGCCATTGTGCTACTTGTGGCATAGGTTGTTTGGCTGTAAAGGGTATAATTCCGTCTAGAAAGGTTTCTTCGGAAAAATCGTAAATTGCTGGGTTTATAAGGTTCCGGTTGAATAATTATATAGTACATAATGATGCACAATGCATCGTGCTACTTGTGCCGTAGTTAGTTTGGCTGTAATATGGTTCTGGCTGGCTTTATCAGGTTTTGGCTGGGATTATAAGGTTCCGGCTGCAAAATAATAGAGTGTACAATATCTATCATCGTGCTACTTGTGCCATAGGTGGTTTGCTTCCGGCTGGCGTGACATGAAAATTCAGCATTCAAGACAAACAAAGAAAATTTTCTGTCTTTGTCACACACGTATAGAACTATTTTCTCTACCATATATTTTTTGTCATGTCGTATCCACGTGTGTATATCCATTAACTCGATGCTTTGGAAAGAATCGATACTAAATAAACTGTAAAAAATTCCCTTAATGTAAATCATACGTCATAATACCAAATCATTCGTAGATCATACCAAATAAACCAATTCGACCAAAAAGACCAAAATTACTCAACACTTATTTCGGTTCAAAATAATGAAATACTCAAAAGGACCGATGTACGAGTGCAGCAAAAATAGTCAAAGAATTCAAAAGAATTCAAAATAGTTGGTTGGCCTGAAAGCGCTCCATGTATCGAAAGCAAAACGGTGCTACGGTAAACCGTATGCTACGGTTAAAGTCCGAAACCGGTACATGTCCGAAATTTTAATTTTTAAAATTAATTTATACGATTAAAATCCGATTGTCCAAAGGTTCACTGGTTACGAAATATTTATTGACTCCTGCATCCCCGTAGTTTTATTTATTCCCCATCAAAGCACTAAGCGTCATGAGAGGCACAATTACCTCCTGTGAGCCCATGGGTAAAGCCGTTATTCCATACTATTCCAGATACCAATTTGTACTAATAACATAAAAAATACTCCGAGTGGTGAAGGGTGAACCATTTAGCGAATATAGGACTCCCATTTCATAGATTTCGAAGCAATAAAACAGTTTTTGCAATTTTTATTCGGACGTTTGCCGATTTCAAACTTTAACCGTCTCGTATACAGATATCTAACTCTTTTCTCTTTTTATTCGTTTAATAGTAAAATATTTGTATTCAACGAAAGGTTAAAAGCATTCTAAAACATAGAACATTAACAGACGATGATACGGTTCACCCGTTCTCGTAAACCCAAACTTCATTTCATTTTGAAAGAAACAACGAAAGAGGCAAACATGTTTTTTTTATTCAATATGTATATGTTAATTCAGCGTGGGCGAGACATTTATTCAGAGAAAGTGCTAATTTAAGGTCTAGAAAATAAATAACATTTTTGTGAGATTAGTGACATCTAGGTTTAAGTAATAACATTAGAGATTAGACATTTTAGTCTGGAACAAAACCGTCGAGAATTTCCTAGTGTATAAATCCAGGCAAGTCTAGAACTTTTCATCGGTATATAAATACGAGTGCAACGAACACAACGAGTGCGTCATTCAGGAGATACGGTACGCGAAAGATTAAAAGTGAAACAGTGTGAAAAATTATGGTGGTGTCTTAAGTGAAATAAAATTGTGTAATTTATTATAAATTGTGGAAAATGAATTAATAATAAATAATGGTGAAAATTATTTATTGTTTTGTTTTTAAGTGTTAACTAAGTACATATATAAAAAATTATTCTAAGATTATTAGGAATATTCAGTCAAAATTAATAATGTTGTCCACAATCCAGTGTTACAAGTCGCATTTGACAGGGCACATTCGTAACAATATGGGTTGTAGTCGTATACTAAAAACAAACGAATAATATGTAATGCATTGATTTCGATACATTTGATATTTGATTTGACATTTGATAATGAATGAAGTACAAAATCAAAACTATTGCGACTATTGTGGCCATTTTTTTTTTACAAAAAATGCAAACTTTAAAAATAATCTGGTAGGTGGCGATGACACCATCTAGCAAATGTTCAATCGTTAGTTACAACAATTTCCGTATTATACGTTTCAGTGCCACTGTCGTTTTTATTTAGGGTAAAATCTGTACATCTATTCTAAAGCTGTTCTATAAGTGCTGTTGTTTGAACTGGTTGCAAAGCCTAAATGATGTATTTTTGCATTAAAATTTATTTATATTTGTACCGACAAGTGTTTTACACTCTAGGACTGTTGCTCTAGTTGTTTTTTAAACAGAAAATGTAAAGAAATCGTGAATATTTCTATCATCACAGGTGAACTCGAAACTACAAGCAAAGTATTTTCTGTGATCTGTGATTGATTTCGTTGAGTATTTCCCAGATTTAAGAAAGAATCCTTTTAAGACATATCATCGTGAGCTAATCCACATTCGAAACTACAATAATTCAGTAGTCCTGTAATATGGGATGTAAACCACAATTGAAAAATAAAACAATGCATTGCTGCAGTGTCAGTGACATAACTGAAATCACTCGAGAACAAACCCACAATTGCTATTTTATCAAATACATTACTTCAGTTTTCGAAAGTTGTTGATCGATTATTATAATTTTAAATTAATTTTACTTTATCAAACAAATAGAAAACTTACCACAGCACCAGGCAAATGTAGCTGCGTTCAAAACAGCCAGGACTCTGAAAAACAAAAACAAAAATTTACGTCAGAAAATGTATGGAAACGTAGTTTGTATAACAAAATGAAATCCACATCCAATCAAAATCACCATCAATTGACATATCACGTAATATACATAGACAGATTCACAAAATAATTCTCATCCCTATAAATAAAATCAGATCCGTCGTATATTTTTGGTATCGGGAAAAGTTAAGAAAATTAAAACTTGGTAATTGATTTGAAATAACTTTATTGTTGTTGATTAAGACATTTTCATTCCTCCGGTGTATAACAATACAAATGTACAAAAATATGTATTTTTTTCCTCGATACGATGACGTAATTTCAATAATCCCAAATAATCAATATCGATTTAATCAACAGTGAAAATATAAAATAATAATTTGAAATTACTCAGATCCCTATCCACATTGGTTCTATGAAAACGAACATGCAAACAAGATTTTTTAAATTTAACTTTTTTTTATAAATTTGATATAATTTTTAAACAAAATAATCGAATTCTAATTAGTAGGGAAGCAAATTGGGGGATGGTATGGTATGCGGATTACATACCGCAATGTTCAATGTAATATATGCACTTTTGCGATGATGATCACCATGTGGGATACATAAATTCGATTAATTATGTCGATTTTCCGCTGACGCGGTGAATTGGATTTGTTACTCGTATATACACGAACACGGTTAGTATACTGGGAAATTTATCGTATGGTTTTCGATACGGTAAAAGTTCAAAGTAATTGAAGTGGGTTTTTTAGAGAAATAAAACTATTAGCATATTCACATTTTTCTCGTAAAGCTGTTAGTGTTATTGACATAACATTCTCGATTTGTACTATAAATATTCAGAGGTAGCCATACATCAGTTATGCTTCTGTGAAATATACCTGAAAGGTGTTGTCTTCATTACCTGAGTATATGTAGTACTTTGTTTTATTCACATTATAAGTGTTATGCAATTAAAATAGAGCCTGAGGCGGCTCGAAAAACGGAGAAAGAACCACGTATAGGATTCTCAAATTTCAAAGTTTTATCTATTTCACGAGACACGAGATAAGTTCATGAATATACGAGTAACAATTCATTACAATTTTAAAATGATCATAAAAAACTTAGTAGTCTTCATGTCAAACGCCAATCCGACAACCAATAATCAAGATTAGTGGATTTTCTGAGTCGCTAGAGTCGATTACTGAATGAACAAATTTGGTTTTGTTCGGATGCTTTGTCAAGTTTTCAGATGATGATAGTTTTAGATGCATGTAAAGTTTAAAAAAAAATAAAAAGTTACGATTAATTTAGGAAAAACTTCATAAAGTGGTAGGAAGTTTATACTAATTTATTCCTAAAATAACAAACAAAAAAATATTTGAGCGTGTGGTAGTGAATTGCCATAATTTAGGTGTTTTTGGTATAGCCTACGTAGGTAAATGCGAAAGTTCCATTTCTTTTAACGGATATATTAATAATATCAAAGGATCAGCCATATCTTTATTAACAGATCAGATCCATTTTAATTCAAACGTCCTCTTTCGTAAATTCGTTGAAATTGAACCTAATAATAAACAAGACTGCTGGATTATGATATCTGTTTTCTTGAAATTTGGTAATTTGATGCCGTTCTATCAGAATTCTATCTACCCTAAAGTGCATGGAGTATATATCACCCGATAATTCTTGTAACGAGTTTCAGGATATTGGCACCAGCTTCCTTGATAATGGAAGCTTATGTGAGCCCAGTCTATTTACCCAGCAAGTTTCATAAAACTCTAATGAATTCTACTTACACTAATGGTATCTGGAGTGTATCCCACCACATAATAGCGTGTAATACTAAACGAAGTTGCATCATTCTGGCATCGGTTTCCTTGATAATTAAAGCGTATATGGGCCAAGTCTATCTACTCAGCAAGTTCCATAAAGTTCTAATGAATTCTATCTACCCTACTTGTGCCTGGAGTATAACCACCCCATAATTCTTTAAACCGTTCGGTTAGCGCGTAATACTAAACGAAGTTGCAACATTCTGGCATCGGTTTCCTTGATAATGAAAGCGTATCTAGACCGAAGCTATCGTCTCAGAAAGTTTCATCAAGTTGTAAAGAATTCTTCCTACCCAACTTGTGCCTGGAGTGTATACCACCCCATAATTCTTTAAACCGTTCGGTTGACGCGTAATACTAAACGGGGCTGATGGATTTTGGTATCGGTTTCCTTAATAATGGATGATTAATAAAGTGTTCCATTAACAACCAGCCGGTGTGTTTCGTAGAGGAGCACCCCGACTGCGCTCTCATGATGACGTTGAACAAGACCTACGCATATTATGATGTCAAAACTGAAAGGCAGGAGTGGTAGATCGAGGCGAATGGAGGATCATAGTGCAAGCGGCAAAATCCGTCATTTATATTTAAAAATTATTCAGGACATTGCTTTTACAATTAATTTATATCGACAAAATAGATTTATTTTTGTTCAATTTAGGCTGCGGTCCAATTCGTCACTTATTCTCCACAAAAATTCTCGACACTTATTCTCCACCAACTTATTTAAAAGTCTACAATCAGTCTTCTCTAAAGTAGTAGGCTTGTTTTAGGTTTGTTTGTTTTATTCCAATGAGTTATAAGTTAGGGCGGAAGCCTCTCAAAAAAGTGAAATAAGTCTACAATAAGCATATGCGACAGGAGACTTATTGTAGACTTTCAAATAAGTCACTCTCCATAAAATAAGTCACCGCAGCCATAATATATTGAAAAATGGTTTTCTAACTAAATAAAAATTAAGGCACAAATCTAACAATCTTTAATAATTCTTACGTTACCCAAATTGTAAAGTTACCCACCTGTTTTCCATATTTTTATAAACAAATACACCGTTAATTATATTAGTTAAATCACTTTAAAGTAGTTTAAATTATATTATTGCACTCTTTTTACACGAACTACAACTAAAAATTTCACCTCTATAACCTCATCAGACTCACCCTGTAATCAAAACCCACCTATGATCATGGGCTATCGAATCGGCATAGTCAGATTTGTGTCCATGTAGCAAAATCTCGAATGATGGACGATTTTATCGTTAGAAGAAGAGAAACATACAAATTTCACCTATAGAACCCCATCAGACCCACCCCTACCTATAAGGAAAATCTACTTATGATTATGGGCTATCGAATCGGCCTAGTCAGATTGGTGCCCATATGTCATAATCTCGAATGAAGGGAAACATAAAAATTTCACCCATATAACCCCATCAGACTCACCCTTAACCTAAAATCAAAATCTACCTATGGTCATGGGCTATCGAATCGGCCTAGTCAAATTGGTATCCATGTTGCAAAATCTCGAATGATGAACGATTTAATCGTCAGCAGAAGGGAAACATACAAATATCATCTCTATAACCTATAACCCACCTATAACCCATACGCACAATCTACTAAAGATTATGGGCTATCGGATCGGCCTAGTTAGATTGGTGTCTATGTCCTATAACCTCATCAGACTCACCCTATAATCAAAATCTACCTATGATCATGGGCTATCGAATCGGCAAAGTCAGATTTGTGCCCATGTGGCAAAATCTCGAATGATGGACGATTTTATCGTTAAAAAAGAGAAACATACCCATAGAACCCCATCAGACTCACCCCTAACCTATAATCAAAAGCTACCTATGGTCATGGGCTATCGAATCGGCCTAGTCAGATTGGTATATATCTGGTAAAATCTCGAATGATGGACAATTTTATCGACGAATCAAGGGCAAAATCACATTTTCACCGATATAGCCTCATTAGAAACCATTATTAAAACCTATACAGGGTGGGCCTTACGTCGCTGAACATTGTATTTTTGATATAATTTTTTATTTTATATTTTTGTTCTCTTTTTATTTTTCAGTATTAGAAACAACTTTTTGGGAGATTCAGTAGCCATTTATACGATTGAGCACCGATCATAAATTGTTGAGTTTTATTTTGCTAGTCAAAATTCAATATTTCAAACCCAAAGAAAAATTTCGAAATTTTTTAACATCAGAAATACACCATCACGAAATCAAGTACACAATCTAGTCGCACGTTTTCAGTCATCGCGGGGTTTGTCAGTGACTTATCTCGAAGTGGCAGACCGCTTGACGCACGAAGCCAAGATAATATCGAACGAGTTCGGGGGAGCTTAAATGAGAACACTGAAACATCAGCTCGTAAACGTGCCACTTAGCTTCAAATGTCCACAACTTCACTGCATAGAATAATGAAAAAAAAATTATTGCTATTTCCGTACACGATACAAATGGTACATGAAATTTGCCGTAAGACTATGCAACCCGCTAAAGATTTTGTTCAAAATTGACCGAATTATTAACGGATGATCCTGATTTTATGAAAAAAAATATAATGACCGATGAAGCGCATTTTCATTTAAGTGGGTAAGTTAATAACCAAAATTTTAGAATCTGGGGCACTGAAAACCCAAGAGTGATTGAACAGCGTTGGTGCGGAATATCAGCGGACAAGATCTACGGCCCATACTTCTTCCAAGACGTAGATGGCAATGCATTGACTGTAAATGGTGAGCGTTACAGGGCTCTGTTACAAAGTTTCTTGTTTCCTGAAGTTGATAATACTCAAGAAATGTGGTTTCAACAAGACGGAGCTACGTCTCACACTGCAAGGGAAACAATGAATTTGTTGCGAACGGTTTTTGGTAACCGTATTTGGAGATGTTAATTGGCCATTATGATCACCCAACTTAACATCACCAATTTTTTTTTCTAGGGTTTTTTGAAAGATCGTGTATACGCAAATAAATCGCAAGGACTGCAACAACTAGAAGACAACATAATAAATGAAATTATTGCGATTGATCAACCAGTTTTGGCTTCAGTTATGGACTAGGTACAGCAAAGAGCAGTAGCTTGCGAAGAGGCTGATGGCAGACATCTAACAGATATTATTTTTAAAATTAAATTTTTTTTTAAAACGCTTCATGATTAAAACTATCTTTTGTAATCAAAATTATTAATTTTCAATAAAAAATAAAAAATTATATCAAAAATACAATGTTCAATGACTTATGGCTCACCCTGTATTTAAAATCTGTTTGTTATGATACATATGTTTTCGGCCGATTTGGTAGGTTAGTCACTTTCGGCTAGGGTATTTCAATTTAATATATAGTTTGTTTAACTTTCGGCTGAAAACCAGTACCTATGTGTGTAGACGGCCATCTCACAATGTATAGACTTTGTATGTTAGTACGTAAAACGTAAACTTGAGAAGGAACTTTCACACAAATGCTATGGAATTTTGTTTTTGAAGAGTTTTTTTCACTTTACTTGGTTGCATCTTGTAGATGCGGTGGAGAAATTAACTTTCTTTCGCCTTAGCATGAACTTCATTTGTGTATCTTTGGTTTTGCTGAATTGTTTTTTTGTTTCTAGGAAGTTTTCGTTTAGAAATTTACCATTTTCCGTGGTGGTGTCTTTGATTTGGGGTATATGCTTGAAGAGTGGTCATTTTGTTCGTCATCCACTCTACGTGCATACACACAAATTTTTGCTCTGCATATTGTACGGTGATCTTCGGATTAGGGACGTCCTAGCGGAGAATGATGTAGTTCTGAATGAGGAATGACTTGGAAGTGAAAGGTATAGTTTATCGGTATTGAGGATGGATGGGCAGAGTTTATGTGCACGCCGCATGTACGACATATGGATGGGTAGGGTCGGGGAAAATCTTGACAGAAGGAAATTTCCATGGCATTTGTATCAATATGTTGACCGTGTTTTTTGTTCGCCTTCTACTCGGCCGTATTTTGATTTTAGAGATTGGCTGATTTTAGTGATGTTCCTGTATCCAATTATTCAGCTTCTGAGTAATAAATTATTATATTTATTGAATTTTAGTTTAGAGTTATCGAGGTTTATCAGGCGTGCATTATTGACTAAGCTAACTTATTTAGTTCTAATGAAGTTTTTTGATTATAGAATATCTTTGAAGCCGTGCTACCTTTTAATTAAAAATAAAATTTTAATTTAAAAGTCAATCAATGCGGCCGCAATTGGTTGTAATTAGTAGCAATAATTCATTTAATTCTTTTAACTAGTTGATAACTACTATTCAAATTATTGATTTAGTTTATTTGGGTATTTAAGAATCTAGAATCGTCCGAGATGTTTAATATTAATAGTCACTATCCTTTATAGTTGGAGTTAACAATACTGAGTTTTTTTAATTTAATATAATTTAATTGTATATTTAGGATTTAATTCGTTGTACGTCAAACGGGTTTATAAAACTATTTTAATTGATCAAACGAATATGAATGTATGGAAAATTGAGGTATCGGAGGAGGGAAATTTTATAAAGTTGCATAACAGCGGTGTTGCCTGGTTCCTGTTTAAATTAAATTTTAATTCTATTTAATATTTTTTTAGGAAGCTTGCAGAAGCAGACAAGGTAGGAATCACAATAACTGTAACCGGGTTTGCTAATGAATTTGATATTTTAGAGGATGTTGGAGTTTTTGAAACTATAGATGGCTTGGAGACTACAAAATAAAATTTAAATGTAGACAAATATTGCTGTAGTTAGATAGTTTTTGTATTTTCGGGGTTCATGGCACTTCTATAATTGAATTATTTTCTAGGTTGAACGGGAGACTGTAAATTGGTAAAGGTTTTGGTTAGGTTGTTCTAAGTTGGATAAATAGTTATCGCTGGTTGTCAACATTATATGGGTGGAGGAAATGGTTAATCACTCATAATAATTTATTTCAGGAAATTTACCAATTACAATTTTTTAGGATCTGGATTGCTGATTATTTATATCCAGAAAACAAAAACTATTGTGCCGTCTTGTGCTTTACTAACTATTGACTAATTACGAGTAGGTCTCTGTAACCGGGTCAATTCTATCATATCTAATAACTTTTCCTATCCCTCCGTATTGTTATATGTAAAAGGAGTGTACGGTAGGCCCGGCGTATCCGGGATCCTTGCTTAGTCTTGGCTGTACATTCTAATCAATCAACCAATCAATCAGTTTATTTAACTTTCGGCTGAAGTAGTCAAGACACTATCTGTTTATCGATTTTTTCACTTTTGGCTAACTTTAACAAGATCACTGCCTCGAACTGATTCAGCGGTAAACATGATGACCATCGGAAATGTAAATCTAAACATCTTGTTCCCACTCATATTAGAAACTTACAAAGCAACATAGCAATAAAGTTTGCATTATTTTGCAAAAATGCTTCCAGGACACATCTTTGTATCGACATATTTGCACTTTTGATATACATGTTGCCTAGGATGCCTTATTGCTATCACTGGTTCATTTCACTAAGGCCTATCCACAATGGAAAATGAAATGTTTACCTAGCCGAGGCAAGGTTCCGTTATGAACGGAATAAACATAAAGTGTTTACTAGAATAACGTGAGTTAAAAAATTGATCTAATTAAACATGTTAGCCAAGAAAATATTAGTATTTGATTATTACTTCGATGAGAACAAACAATTGGTGGCCATGATACAAGAAGTGAACATACCGACTAAGGATGACTTTACAGCACTCGTAATATTCGTCAAACACACGCTCACACGCTTTATATTGTTTTTAATATTAATTTACACATTTTTAACAAGATGTTCTCGATATTTTAACTTCGATTGGCAACATTTTTTAAACACTGTCACTGGAAATTTGTTTGTGACAGTTGACAGATGTGATGAAAACATCGAAGTTTCTAGGTTCAAATCTTATGTTGCAATAAATAAGTCTATTTGATAAGAGATGGCGCGCGATGAAAATAATCTAATAAACTATATTTATTATTACTAGATTTGTAGATAGATGTCTCTAGTTAATTAGAGAATTTACTTCAAATTTTCAATTTAAAAAATGCCTGTAAAAGTTAGAATTAATAATATTAATATTAATATTAAGAATGCCTAAACTTGCTTAACTTTTCCATTAGAATTTTGGATTTTAGAAAAAAGTTGAACTACAACAAAGTATAAATAAATTCAATTAAGGTTAACCTCAATTACCTTTAGGCAAAAATATAAAGACCAGGAACACCCGGTAATACCAAACCTAATAACATTGTTACGGCCGCTATTATGTGGTATATGTCTAACCCAATAACAATATTATGACCTCTTTCAAATCCATTAAAAATGTAAAGAGAAAATTTAATAACGAAAACAACACCATCACAAGTACGATAACAATTTTTATGTTTCTTATCACAACATCATAACAATGGATACATTTTTACAAAGAAGCAATAAAACGAAGGAAGATACATCTAATTCAATGTTGTGTCGGTGTTGCATATAAAAAAAATGTTTTGTTCTTTACATTACACATTCCACCTAACATCAAAAGCGTGAATATTAATTCTCGGAATACTATTAAGCTTCCCTTCACGCCAAACCAAAAATTTGCACCTCACACCTCATAAACACAACACACATCCATTCAAATAATACAATTCCCAATTTTATAAAAAATAAATTTAAATGTTTTGTACTTTTAGAATATTTTAGTGCTACGTTTGTTCCGTTGCTCCACAACATGAAACCGATGAATACACCACCTAATGAATCGTTCAATATTAAGTTTGTTACGTTGTCTTCGGTGTTAAAAAATGTTTTTCTTTCCCAAAGGGATCATCATTTGGTTTAAGTATACACAAAACAAAAAATAAATGGAAGTCACGCGAATTGAAACAAAGATGTTATCTCTTGTTTTTCAGTTTTCTAACGTTGGGTGATGTTCTACTTGTGCCCTCGTGCTGCTGATTCTGTTGCGCTGAACTAATCATAATTAATTGTTAAACATTCAAAATAATAAACGCAAAGTAATAAAATGGAAGATATAACAATAAAACGAATAATAACGAATTTCTAAGATTAAGGTACGTACACAACCTGCAAACACCATACCATTTGCTTTTCATAATGCTACTTGCGTATTAGTTGATGTATTGAGGTATACAGAAGGAGTACGGGTATATGATTTAATACTATTTTAACCCGTAATATTCAATAAACCGTTTTTATAACCAATTAACTTCGGTCCGTAGGACCAAGTTCGTCCAACTTGTTCGTCGAGAGGGACGGGTACCTGTCATGAAATCACTCAAAAAAATCATCTAACACCAGGATATGGCTTGCAAGTCTTTTTATTAAAATTATATGCTTATGTAGTAAGGTAAATCTCGCTTAACGAAGTTAAGCTACTAAAAAAGTTTTCAGTACAAAAATTCAGTTTTATTTAGAATAAAATAAGCAATAAAAATCGCTAAATAAAAAATTCAAAGCGTATCACAAAAAAAACACTAATGCTTAATTTATTTTGTAAATAAATTATTGATTGTAAGCCGTTTTGTTTTATTCTCGAACTCCTCAAACATTTGTTTATAACACATCATATTCTTTTGGATTGCGTGAATCACAATGCTCCTTCTGTTTTCATCTGAATCATTATTTCTGATAATCTCATACGTTCCATTCATTTTTAAAACAAATTCATTCAAAGTGTGGCGGCTTAAATTATTTTGTGGCTCTTCCAGCATTTCTTGAACATCTTCAATAAAAATGTCTGCGGGTTGTTCATTTAACAATTCTCGAATGCCCTGCCCTCTTCGTCTACTTCTTCAATTTCGGCTGAGTCGCCATTATCACAATATCGCTGGTTATGCTGCTAGTATCTATTACATCAGATACTGCGGAGTACGGGATTAACGAATGGTTATGGTACCCAATCCCTTCGTATTAGTGAAGCACAATAGCTAATTAGTCAATCAAAACTATGATACAATATCAACATTGGTAAACCCATTCTCTGTGGAGACTGGCCCTTTGGATTCTGGGGAGGCCCATCTATTGCATTATCAGGGAACATCAAATCCGTTCCAGAGAAGATCAAATTTACAAAGATCACCGATAAAGAAAAATAGAAGCAACTCGGTAGCTGACCAAGCCGATGCTTTTTCTAATGTTATAATTAGATGTACTGGGCAAACATTACACGAAATAAGTGATGCCGCCGAAAATCTTTCGTTGCAAATAGCCGAATCTAATAAAACATATATTGACCTAGAAAAGGAGAATATGGATCTCTTGGCGAGACTAGAGAGAAAATGAAAACCTAAAAATGAATCGGGATTCAAAAGAAGATTGCGAAATAGGAAGCATAGAACCAGACAAACTCATCTATTCCACTGATGAAGATGAACTATACAAAGAGAGGCAGGCGGACTGGATCCTAAAGAAAAAAAAACAGTTCAGGAAGAGTAAGAAAAGAAAAGCTGAATCGTCACCTGAGGCTGATTAAATGGAAGGGGACAATCTAGTAGATTCAAAAGATGTGCTACCCAAAGCTCAACCAAAACGTAGCAAATCTACCAAGAACATTACACCAAATTTGGTGCAACCGAAAGAAAAATCACCCCACCAATAAATATTGTGGGTGTAATCAGTCACCCAGAAATTTAGTCACTAATGAAATCGGTTACTGACAAAGACTATAAGGTAACAGCGCTAAACAATGACGGTTGAAAAATTAATACTCTGGACTCAGATACTTATAGAACCTTATAAAAGTCATGGCAAGAGGTTTGCATCACACTTGCTCAAGCAAAGAAATAATGGAAGTCCTTCAAAATGAAGGTGTTAAAATACTAGATGCTGTGAATATTGTTAAAAAAGAGAGAACAGAAATCCAGGAAGGAAACCAAATTATCCGTAAAAGGGGACTCCCTCTTTTTATGCTGGTATTTGACAACAAAGATAATACTCAAAACATTTATGGAATAAAACGAATCCTTCACATGAAGGTGAAAATCGAACCAATGAGGAGAACCACAACACGCATACCCCAATGCAAGAAATGTATTGCGGCCGGAATCCAAGAAGTGTAAAATGCACGGGTAAACATATTACCCAGCATATACAGGGTGGGCCATACGTCACTGAACATTGTATTTTTGATATAATTTTTTTATTTTGTATTTTTTGCTCTTTTTATTTTTCAATATTAGAAACAACGTTTGGGAGATTCAGTAGCCATGTATACGATTGAGTACCGAACAAAAATTGTTGAGTTTTATTTTGCTAGACAAAATTGTATAATTTAAACCCAAAGAAAATTTCGAATTTTTTTAACACCAGAAACGCACCATCACGAAATCAAGTACGCAATCTAGTCGCTCGTTTTCATTCATCGAGACCTGTTAGTGACTTATCTCGGAGTGGAAGACCGCTTGAAGCACGAAGCCAAGATAATATCGAATGAGTTCGGGAGAGCTTAAATGAGAACCCTGAAACATCGACTCGTGAACGTGCCACTTAGCTTCAAATGTCTAGAACTTCACTGCGTAGAATAATGAAAAAAATGTATTGCTGTTTTCGTACACGATACAAATGGTAGATGCAATTGTGACGCAAGACCATGCAACCCGCTAAAGATTTTGTGCAAAATTGACCGCATTATTAACGGATGATCTGATTTTATGGAACAATTTATAATGACCGATGAAGCGCATTTCTATTTAAATGGTTATGTTAATAAGCAAAATTTTAGAATCTGGAGCACTGAAAACCCAAGAGTGATTCAACAGCGTCCGTTGCATTCACTTAGAGTCACAGTTTGGTGCGGAATATCAGATATCAGCAGACACCATCTACGGTCCGCACTTCTTCCAAGACGAAGACGGCAATGCATGGTTAGAAAATTTCTTGTTTCCCGAACTTGATAATATTCAAGAAATGTGTTTTCAACAAGACGGAGCTAAGTTCCATACTGCAAGGGAAACAATGCATTTGCTGCGAACGGTTTTCGGTAACCGTATCGTATCACGATTTGGAGATGTTAATTCAGTTATGGACCAGGTACAAAGAGCAGCAGCTTGCGAAGAGGCTGAAGGTAGGCATCTAACAGATATATTTTTTTTATTTTTTTTTAAACTCTTCATGATTAAAGCTATCCTTTGTAATCAAAATATTCATTTTCAATAAGAAAAATATTAATATTAATAAAAAAATTATATCAAAAATACAATGTTCAGTGACTTATGGCCAATCCTGGATAATAGGGAGAGATGTGCCAGCCAAGTGTATAAATTGTAAGTGGCCAACATCCGGCTAATTATCGAGGCTGTGAGGTTCCTAAACAACTACAAAAATTAAGAGATAAAACAAGAAATCAACCACAAAATCATGAAAATCGAGGGGTTCAAATATCAAATCAGATGGATCAAAACCCACAACCAAGCAACATAGGGCAAAAAGAATTTCACTTGCTCAGGAAGTAAAAGGTTTAGGTTCAATCAATCATATGGGCTCTGAAAGTAAACCAAATTATGGAAAACATTATGAGCAGCATTGCAGCTATTACAAAGCTGCTAGATGACCAAAGTAATCTGAACAACATGATACGTGATCAACTGAAGAAAATACAACTCCCTCAACGCAATCCAAAAAAAATGTTAAGTAAGAACACAACTTTCAAAATAGCAATCTTGAATGCGAATGGCATTATGCAACATATTCCAGAAATAGACATATTTTTAAATTCAGAAAAAATCGACATTTTCTTAATATCTGAAAGTCATCTAGTTAAATCTTCGTTTGTTAAAATACGGGGTTATAACTTATATCACTCCATTCATCCAGCGGAAAGAGCAAAAGGTGGTTCGGCATTACTAATAAAAGAAAATATAAAACACCAATTAGAATCAATTATCGAAGAAGAAAGAATGCAAGTCATTATACTGTAAGGATCAAATTAAACACAGACAGCTTACGGTCTCTGCAATATATTGTCCTCCCCAGCATAACTTAAAAAGGGAGGACTACCTTAAACTATTTAAATCGCTTGGACGTGATTTTATTATTGGAGGTGACTTTAATGTGAAAAATAGCTATTGGGGATCCAGACTTCCGACGTCAAAAGATAAAGAATTGCTTCAAGGAGGGCAGACATAAAAATGTGAATTTTACTCTGGTGGTTTCCCAACATACTGGCAAAGTGACGGAACGAAGATACCTGACCTAATAGACTTTTATGTAGCAAGAGGTGAATCCCAGAACTACTCAGTGAAATGGTAATTCAAAGGGAGAGTGCACCCAGATTAACAAATTCAAAAACAAACTGGAATCTCTTTCGTGAAGTAATGGAGGAAAACATCAATCTTCAGGTACCGATAATAAATTCCCTCCAGAATTAGAACAACACAATGAAACCATTCACTAGAAGCTTAACATATCCTACAACGACGGGCACGTAAAACCTGGCAAATAACTAGGCACCGGAGAACAAAACAATTCTTAACAATTTAGGTAACAGTCTCAAATCTCTTCTTAAAGAAGTTAAAAATGCATCAATCAACAGATATCTAGTTAGCCTAACCGATGAAAAAAATACTGATTATTCTCTGTGGAAGACGACGTAGGGACTCAAAAGACCCAAAATGCAAGTGCTTCCACTTAAAAAGGAGGATGGAACTTGGGCAAGAGGTCCTAAAGAGAAGGCTGCTGTGTTTGTGGAGTATCTCGAGGATACCTTCCAACCACTACCAAGGCAAACGGCCAATGAAAATATAATGTCAATCCATAAGCTAGATGATTTTGATATACGCTCAGTAACTATCAAAAAATTAAAAGAAGTAAAAAGCAACATGAATGTTAAAAAAACCCAGGGTATGACTTGATTACTTGCCAAACAATCAACGCTTTACCAGGTAAAGAATTTCATAAGGTATTACACATAATCAATGCAAGCTTTCGGATAAAATATGTTGCGTCGCAATGGAAAGTAGCAGAAGTAATCATGATAGCAAAACCTGGTAAACCACCTAACGATAAAAAATCGTACAGGCCAATTTCATTGCTGCCAATTATGTCAAAACTCTTTGGAGAATTATTACTAAAAAGACTTAAACCAATAATTGAGGACCGACAACTAATCCCTCCACATCAATTTGGATTCAGAGAAAAGCACTCCACAATTGAACAGGTGCATAGAATCGCCAACACTATTGAAAGAAAGTTAGCACGTAAAACCGTATGCTCCAGCATATTTCTGGACGTCGCCCAAGCATTCGATAAAGTTTACCACAATGGACTGAAATTCAAGCTACACAGAGATCTGCCGAGGCAATTCTATGCCATTATTATTTATCCAATAGACATTTTCGTCTGAAATATGAGGATGAATACTTCGAACTAAAGAAAATGTCTGCTGGTGTCTCGCAGGGGAGTGTCTTAGGACTAATCCTTTATTTATTATATACAATGGATATTCCAACAACAGATGAAGGAACCATAGCCACCTTTGCAGATGGCACAGCAATCATAGCGACTGGAAGTAATATCGCTGACGCAACGAGCAAACTCCAGAAGATTACCAATGCGGTTTGTAACTGGGCTAAGTGCTGGAGAATCAAGCTTAATGAGACGAAATCCACGCATATTAACTTTACTTATCAAAATGCTTCCCATCTACCGATAGTAATTAACTCATGACCGGTGTCATATGCAAACAAAGCTAAATATCTTTTCGTAACGCTCGATGCCAAGCTCAAATGGAGAGAGCATGTCAAAAAGAAAAAATAAGAACTTAAAATTAAGTTCAGAAAATGTATTGGCTCCTAGGTAGAGGCTCTGAGCTTACAATACACAAGAAGCTGCTGCTATATCGGCAAATACTGAAGCTTAGATGTACTAAGCAGACAAACGCCAAAATGATATAGACGTTTCCAAACAAGGTTCACCGTAGCATCGTAAATGCTCCATGGTCCACAAGAAATGAAGACCTTCACAGGGACTTACAGATGGAATACATCAACGACGAAATAAAAATGCATGCCGCCAAACACGAAATAAAGCTCCAGGGACATGGAAGCCCCTATATTCGCCATATGATAGATAACCCTGACGTTGAAAGAAGACATCAAAGAACGAGACCACTTGACCTAGTAAACATTAATTAATTTTGGGACTAACCATTGGGTTTCACCCCCACAAATCAGAATTATTTAAATTGCTATATGAGCACAGTCTCAGTTGTAACTAATAAAGGAGAAAAAAAATTGAATAAAATTAAACGATATTACCCTTGCAACATTTGCTGAATCGACAATAAAACTTCAAGAAACATATGACAAAATCATAAAATGGATAAAAGTGTGGCGTATCGGGCTCAATGAATCGAAATCCACGCATGTGAATTTTACTAATCTAAAAGTCAGCTACAAACTGTAATCATTAATGGCCAGCAGATTCAGTATGCAAATAAGGCTAAATATCTAGGTTTGACCTTAGATACCAGGCTCAGATGGAAAAGCCACGTTAAAAAGAAAAAAGATGAACTTAATATCAAATATCGAAAAATGTATTAGCTGCTCGGGAACTATTCGGAATTGTCAACCGAAAATAAATTGCTATTATATCAACAAGGTCTAAAGCCTGTATGAACTTACGGAATTCAGGTATGGGACTTGTTCAAAGAAAAACAACACCAAAATAATACAAACTTTTCCGAACAAAGTACTACGTAGTTAATGCTCCGTGGTTGATTAGGAATGATGACCTTCATAAGGACCTAAATATTCAGGTACAGTGCAGTAATTCATGGACAACGTATTTATCAACACGTAAATGAAGAGCTTCGTGGTATGTTGGACAAGGCGATTGCAGAGAAGGAAACCAATTGATTTAATGGATTAAGGACACCAGTGCAAAGACTACTTCAGTAAATAACCTATAAATGGGGCTGGCCAATGGGCCTCTTCTCATCCATAAGTGCCTAAATTAAGAAAGAAAATTATTAGATGAATTGTAATCAGTTGTAATAATTAAACAAAAAAGAAAAGTATTTCATTGGTACGATATCAACGTCTAGACCACCACTTGCTTCATCAGATGACGAAATGCACAACGTGATCGAAGATTGAAAACAACAAAACAGCCGGGATTTGTTATGAAATGTGAAAACAGCAAGGCGACCGTCTATTTTACCGCATGTTTGAACTTATATCGTGAAGAGTGGAAGACAGCTTTAATAAGTCCACCACATAAGAAAGGAGATCGGCTAAACTGCTACAATTATCGCTGAATAGAATAGCAAACATAATCTACAAGGTTCTGGCCAGTAGAAGAGAAGCGCCTTTGGTACGTTTAGTTTTATTTGGCCATCACGTCAAAATACATTCCTATGTGCTAAGGTGAAAATTGGCCAAATTCTATCTAACCTGTCTTGGTAGTATATCACTAGACAACTAAGCATAGCCCAGTGCAATTGTTTATAATGGTTTGTACTTTTATCGGATAACAGTATCAGAAGGTAGGGATTGTTAGATGGGTAAATTCTCGTTTACAAATGACGGCGTGAATATGTTGTGGCCAACACTCGACTTTGTTTTACCACGAATGAATACATAAATCTCTAATACACCACACTTGATTTGTAAAGCGAATAATTAAGTTTACTGAACTTTTGGTAGACTGTCTTGTACTTGTATAATCGAAAATCTCTATTCCTGCTTAAATTTTAACAAATGAAGAACAAGAGTTGATCGAAATCAACCGTTGTTGAAATTTTTTTAAATTTATTTAAATCTTTTCATTTTTCTCGTTTTGGTAATGCCAAACTTTTCAGCATCATTGCAAAAAATCAAAAAGCTTCTATGAAAGCTAAGCTACCACTTCCGATGAACCGATATACTTTTCAAAATATTTGCATAAAACGAGGAAGCTTCTATGGAAGGATGCCACTTACGGTCGACCGATTTTGGCCAAATAAATTTTTTTGTTTTTTTCTCTGTACTTTGGCCGTTGGACATAGGAATCCATCGTTACAAATTCCAGCGAATGGAATAATTCCAAAAAATTTTATTCTATGTGAGTCGTGCGGAAAAGTGCGTGAAACCTGTATCATCGGATGATTAAAAGCAGAAAATGATAAAATAAAACGACTTGCACAAAATAATGCAAAGCCAAAATCACAAAATTTTAAAATATTTAGAAATAAATGAATAAATGCATTGCAATTCAAAATAGAACTGGGATCTCCAAATTTATGGGAAAAAATTTGAAGTTTGATTCCGATCAATCAACCTGTCTGCGGTGTACAGTCTGAATTTTTGTTGAAAAACAGTTTTTTGTCAAAAATCTAAATTTCCGCTTAAATTTTGAAAAACTCATCTGGACCGATATTGATGCCAAATTAATTAATTCGATATAATATTTGCAAAAAACTAAAAGTTCCTCTGGAAGCCGGCACTTGACCAAACATCACTGGGGTCTCCCAGTTTACGAAAAAATCTTAAGTAAAAAATTTTCGCCCCAATCATTCAAACCGTCTGGGCTGTAGAGAGGTCACAAACTGTTAGTCTACACAGATCACATACAGACACACACATATACACACACAGAGAGAGATTTTTTAAAACCAATTCTTATGCGATATATAGGGAATGGTAAATCTGTAAAAATCTCGAGGTCAAAATTGTTCATGACTTCTGTGCTTATAAAAGCTAGTACAGTAGTCTTAGTCATCCCTCTCCAAATTTTACTTGCATTTCCTATAAACAGGCGCAACATGACCCAGCTATAAAATTTTATGGTCCAGCCAATTTAATTTGATAATTGTGCCAGTTCTTTAATTGTTTTAGAGCTTGGTTAATAAAATGTACGATATTAATTTGAATTATAGAAAAATCGTGCCTTTTAACGCCACGAACAAATTTTGGTATAGAGCTGCGATTTAAATCTATCGATCCAACATTTTTTGTTTAAATGCAAATAAAAATTAAATTAATTAAATCATTTAACAGTGAACCCCGTTTTCAAACCGAACAAATAAAATATTGACGCCATTTTACAAAACAAATATTTTGTATTCTGTCTGACTGCTGAACTCATTAAAATTGAAAACGATGCTCTGCATAGCATAGTCATAAATCTGGTTTAGACGACTTTGAATAATATTATTTTGTGCTTCCGCAAGAATCATTAGCGTATAGAAGCACACACATGCCCTACGACGGAAAAACTACCACGTTATGAAGGAGATAATTTTTTTAAAACACATAAAAGCATAAAACACGTCATGCTGCTTATGTAAAATGTGAATGATCTATTATTAAAGAGATGAAAATTTTGTGTGCGCGTTTTCCCACTTTAAATGGAAAATTTATTGAAATTTTTCACGAATGAAATATTTTTTATTATTCTTTTTAATGAAAACGTTAATAAATTTATCAACATATTTCGCAGTATTTCGGAAAAATAAGCATGTTTATAAATAACGGTAATGCTATATGCATTTTGAGTTATAAGTAATACGCCTAAATAACATTATTATCCCATTTGTCTTGTAAAGTAGGAACAATTTTGTTAAGAAGTCGTACGAGTGATTCGGTATGCTAGAAGTGAGTTTAAATTCGATTATTTACAAAATTATTTATAGACAAGAAGCTAGATACGTTATTAATACTGCTTATAAAACAAAGTACTTGTGGAAACATTCTATGGAAAAATAAATTGGCGAATGCCCTAAGTTATGGCCGAGAAACTTATGGTTAGCAAAATTTAGTAATACCTGACCTACCTTGTCTCTAGTAATATTATTTAAATCAGCAACAGTTGCGGGTGTTTCTTAGACCAGCTTTATTAAAACTATTATTTTTGTAAGAAACCCACTCAGGATATAAGGTGTCTTTATTTGTGGCACACAAATGTGACACACTTCATTTATGTGTTAATTATGCACGTCGCTCTGCTAGACTGTTAAATACGCTTAAAGCAGGAAAACAATTGGGCGAGGTCAACCAGCAGTGTCTATATCGTTAATAAACTAAATATAAGATGGTACGAGGGCGCAGTGAGAAGTCTGGTAAAAATGAAACAAGGAATAATATTTTCGGCAAAAAGAAAAAAATTAATTTTTCAACGTAGTCGCCTGTTAGCTCGATACACTAAGTCCAACGTTTTTCCATGTTTTCGATTCCTTCCGAATAATACGATTTCTCTAACCCTTCAAAATGGCATTTGTTGCATCGATGATCTCCTCATTAGAGCCGAATCTTCCGCCGAGCCATTCCTTCAAGTTCGGAAACACGAAATAGTCGCAGGGGCTAAGTCTGGAGAATATGGCGAATGTGGAAGCAATTCGAAGCGTAATTCATGGATTTTGGTCATGACAACTACACACGTGTGCACCCGTGCATTGTCTTGATGAAAGAGAACTTTCTGCAATTTTGTGCATATTTGTCCATCTTTATCTGTGTGCCTTGCTGCGTAGACGTGAAATTTGAAGCCAACGCAGCATCCTTACGAATCTCAATGCCCGTTTTATTGCTACATATTTTCTCAATTGGATTTAAAAGTATCCTAGTACCTTTGCACCAAACGGTTCGTCATCAAATTGTTTAGTACGCGTTCCCTTATCATTACTCGATATTGCTTTCAAAAGTTACTCGGAATTAGATACCTATTTCCTCAGTTTCAGACCCGCATACCCAATATCTGAATTAACTTGGCTCTCATAATTATAGCGTTTTGAAGTCAACTCGAACCAGGCTTGGCATCATCCATATACGTGTGATTACATAGAGCGTCGGAAATTTTTGGATATTCCATTTTATTTATTAGTGCTAGTTCTTCTAACGCTCTCATTGCAATACAAAGTGACTTAGTCCCGCACATTGTTATTTCGAACTGTTCTATTGGATCACTAATATTTGAAAGCCAAGCAATCTGGTACAGATTGTGGTCGCCTGGTTGGACCAATATTTGGCGATATATCTTCTCTACGTCACATACCAATGTGATCTTGAACCTTTTTAGCTCAGAAGTATTACGAATAGAGATACTCGTTTGATCGTACGTGCCATCAAGAAATACAACACGGAGCTTCGTTATTGTACTGGATTGCTTTATACTATGACAAGGTGAGGAAGTAATCAAATGCTCTAAATTGGCATATTCCTCCATAAATAAATGATACGACTGGTCAAAGGGTGACTGTCGACTGAACGCTATAATTCTATTACTTCATTTTGTACTTTTATTCAACCATTTAATAATGCCTTAAAAACCAACGGTACTTCGATTATCGGGAGCGGCTCAAAATCCCGGTTTTAGCCAATCATGAAGAAATAAGGCATGTTGAATATAAATGAAGTTTTAACATAATTTTTGTCAGAAGTTCTTTAATATGGCCTGCTGGAATGACACTTGCCCATTTCCTAACCGACTATGATGGGATTGAGTATGTTGGATATAAATGGGCTTCTACAGGGGTCGGCGCTCGAAGTGTCACCAACTTCACGCTGCTGAAGCAATCAAACAGCTAATGACAGTGCGCTAATATTTTGATAAGCGTCAGTCTGTTATGTTGTTTACAAGCCTATGGAAGCATATCGTTTTACGTCGCAGTTAAATGGTTCGAAAGGTAAAGGCCAGAATTCAACATAATACACGACAAAGCGCAGTTCAATTGGCGAAAAATTTCAATGTGTCTGCTCGTAGCATGGGGCGCATATTAAAAAATGAACTACGATTGAAGCCCTACAAAATACAAAAAATGCAAGATTTAACACCTGCACAAAAGGCAGTGCCTAACAAGAGCAAAGGTGTTAAAACACTTGCACCTTGGTGGCGAGTTTGAGAATTTGGTCTTTTCTGATGACAAAATGTTTACGGTCCCATAAAGCTCGTGAAAGCCAACGTTTTTTTTTTAAAATTCAGCTTCATTTCGGCACAACAATGGCCACCATATTCCCCGTACTTAAACCCAATGGAGTTTTCCATACGGTCCATTCTGGCGGCCAAAGTATTAACTAAAAAATGTGAGAAGGTCGACGCCTTAAAGATTGCTCTTCGCCGAAAATGGGACAAAATACCATCAGACAACATTCGTGCAACGTGTGAAGCCTTCTCGCACAGACTCGATGTTATTATCCGCGCAAATGTGGCTACATCGAATGATAACATATTTTTTGTTAAATTTGAAATCTTTTTACGATATAGTAAAGTTTTAAAATGAAAAAAATAATAATTGAGAAATTTACGTGATTTTTAATTGGTAACAATTCGAGTGCCGACCACCTGTGAACTGATTTTTCGAAGAATTCTGGAATATTTTTTTCTGGGGCGGAACTCTGCCTTTTCTTAACTGATTATGATAGGATTGGGGTTTTTGGTTGAAAATAAGGTTATAAAATGATTTGTGAAAGAAGTTCTGGAAGATCACCTGACTGAGCTCCGTCCCAGGTAGCCATATTTCAGAACTTCTCCCACAAATCATT
The DNA here is from genome assembly GCA_963691935.1 of Nephrotoma guestfalica. NCBI lineage: Eukaryota > Metazoa > Arthropoda > Insecta > Diptera > Tipulidae > Nephrotoma > Nephrotoma guestfalica. The sequence goes on along the minus strand of OY829914.1, from coordinate 200,108,975 downwards.
TTATAATCAAATTTTCATCCAACATGGGGATTGAGTATCATAATCGGTTAATAAATGGCTGAATTCAGTTCCGGTGGCCCTATTCTGATAATTCGCGAGGATAGGGCATTGGGAAATGCATTTTCATATAATTTCGATTTAAATTTTTTTTTCTGACTTACTAAGGTAAAAAGCTAATGGCAATTCTTTTGAAAACAAGTTAAAATTGGGAACAAATTTCACTGGCAATTTCGCTATGGAAAAATAATTCCCAATTTACAAATATTTACGACATAATTCGTTCAGAAATAGTCAAAAGATTTCCATAAGAATTGGTAAGGACACCATCCGATGCGGCTTTGCTTTTTCGCTTCATCTTTCGTGATGTTGTTGACATGTATAGGAAGTTAGCCCAGCATTTTATCCCAGAAAAATAAAAAAGGCAACACTAAAACTGCATTATCATCCCATCCTGTTGTCTGATTTGTTTATATTTTCTGTTAAAAAAATTGCAGAAAACTGTACATTACCAGACAAGGGGTGCAGTGGTTAAAGTTTCGGCACTTGGATCGGAAGGCACTGGGTTTGAATTCCACCAGAGGCTGGATGCAAAGCGAATTTTCGAATCGCCGACTCACCGTCCATGTCATTTCGGATAGACAGGTTGACATGGACCTTGCAATGTGCAGGAGGTATACTGTAATTGTGTGAGTAGGTGAATCGGTGATATGTGCGTGAATGAATAGGGAGGATATTAACCCTTGACCTTCAAAAGACATTAGATTCACTGGATAATTAACAATTTCTTTTACAAACAAAAAAACAAAAACAAAATATATATAGTGGGCCAACGAATCGACTTCAGTTTTTTAGTGTGATTAATGGTCATCATTACAAGTCGATATCGCTTGCTTTGGTTTCCGGAACTCGTGGTTTCTGGAAAAATAAAATTAAAATCTGTCATACTCGGGCCATACAGATAAGAGCCTACAGCCCCCATCTCGATATACGGTTTGGTTTGCTGGAAATCATTAATAAAAAAACAGTAGACTGGACCATACACATATAGGCCTATACCGCCAATCTCAACAGAAGGATTGACTTGAGATTTTTGTGATTGGTAGTCGTAATTACAAATCGTTAAAGATTTGGTTTCCGGAACTCGTGGTTCCTGTAACCATAAATTAAAATCAATCATACTTGGGCCATACATATAAGAGCTTATAGAGCAAATCTCAACATACGAATAAACTTGGGATTTTTAGGGTAAGGAACAACCATTAAGACAAGTCGATACAAACTGGTTCGGTTTTCAGAACTCATGGTTCTCCGAACCATTAATATAAATCTATCTCGAATTTACTGGGCCATACAAATATAGGCTTATAACACGAATCTCAACAAAAGGATCGGTTTGGGATTTTTATTGTGATTATTGTTCATCAATACAAGTCGATACCGCTTGCTTTGGTTTCCGGATGTTGTGCTTGGGAACCTTAAAATCTGTCATACTTTGACCATAAGAGCCTATAGCGCCAAACTCAACATACGGATCGACTTATAATTTTTAGGGTATGCAACAACCATTATGGCAAGTTGATACCAACTGGTTCGGTTTGCGTAACTCATAGTTCCTAGAAACCATTAATAAAAACAGTCTCAAATATAGTGGGCCATACACATATAGGCCTATTCACTAATCTCAACATATGGATCGACTTGGAATTTTTATTGATCTTAGTGGTCATTACTACATCACTACGTTGCTCCGGAAACCGCGATATTGACTTGTAATGATGGCCACTAATCACAATAAAAATCCCAAGTCGATCGAGTTGTATTTATTATGTAGTTTGGATTTTTTACTCGCAACTTCAACTTTGCGGTTGATTCTTTTGAAACTTATTTCTATTTCGACAATATAAAGGCAATGTTTATCACGGAGGAGAAAGGGTTTTGGGTAAAATTTATGTCTTTTGTCTTCCTTCTTTTTAATAAACAAGAAATTTATTGATTGGAAGCTAATTTTCGTTTTATTAAGTTTCTTTGAAATTTTATCAGACAAATTGGTTGCAAATTACTATAAACTACAATTTCGAGATTATTAAAAATTATTTTCCTTTGATACCAAACTGGATTTCGTATAGACAAAGTAAGTAAGCAGCAATAAGACGTTAATGATACTCAAAATGCATAATATTCCTTTTGATTATAATAGTTTACGGGACAACTACAGCACAAATTACAACACAAAGGATTAAATATTAAAGGCAGGGAATTACTATTATTCCTTTCGTATTAAAATTATTCTCAATATGAAACTTTTCTTTTGAATTTTTTGGTTTTATTACAGCTTTCGTGTCGCGTTATCGTTATCCTCTAATGAAAATTATGAGGAGGTCATCCAGAGAGACACAGTTCTTGAAACCTACACTTGTCAAAAATAAAACATTCCAGTCCAAACATCAACTTGCATATTACAAAACGACTCTGACATTGATTAGAGAATAAATTGTCAGACACATTACGTTTGTTAAAATATTCTTTTTCTGAATCTCATTTCTGTAAAACGAATGACCCATTCATTCTAAGTATGCGCACACAGTTAATATTATATTCCTTGCAATATTTATGAAAATAAATATTCATTTTTAATTTTAATGAAAATGTTACGAAAAATTATAATTAATTCTGGGAAAGCAGCGTTATGCAAAGAAAGGAAATAACGACGGGAAAAAATGAAAATATAAATAAAATGTGAGAAGAAAACTTTTCCCCCATCTCATCTCGTCTTATCACTTTCACTAGTACAAGGTATTCATGTAGTCGTGTACCATAAGAAAATAATATTAAATGAACATGACAAAGTATTTCACCCGAAAAAAGCTTAAAAAGAAATAATTTAATATTTCAAAATGCAAAATGTTGTGTGTAGAGGAACACAAATAGAATTTTTGATCCACAAGACATGATTAAAAAATACTCAAGATACTCGTATAATGATGGGCTCCGCCGTACATACATAATCGTGTATCACCCTGTGTAACATATTATATACGAAGTTGTTCCCAGAAATATTACATCCATATATATAGAAATCCCTCGAGGTGAACATACACAGAAGTATAAAACAATCATATCATATGTACAAAATACATCCAACTTCGTTTTACTTATTTCTGTAACAATCTCTGACGACTTTAAATAAATGAGATTTCAGATGTAATATTTGTAACGGTTGTAACCGATTTTCATCATTTAATATGAATTGACATGGACGTCACAGCGAACGTTTACATATCTCTAGATGTAAAAACATCAAAATCTTTGGATGGATGAAATACATAATTTTAAGCTTTTTCTGTGCAGTTTTTTGTTTATGTGCTTTTTGCATCATTTCCTTTTCATACAGACATATAAAGTTCGTTTGATGTAGTTCTTACATTTCCACTATTTCCACGCCCCGACAATTATTGATTATTTATTTATATTTTTTATATTTTATCCAGCAATTATTTTCGGTTCCACCCGTTCACATTCAATTAATCACGAGGTTCTGAATATATCTGTACGTGTAACCAGTAAACGTTTTGAGTTCAGAGGACAATTACAATTGATTGGGAATTATTTAAGGTTTGTGGTTTGGAATATTAATTGGAATGCGGATTTAGGTTATCTGAATACGGCAGGGAATAATGTGCCTTCTATTTATTACACGCTACATCTAAAGTATTAGTCCGAGATGAGAGATATTATGGTTTGGTTAGCTTAGCTTTATCAAAATTAAATATTGATGATACAATTTTATCAATCGATAGCATCATTATACAGGTATCAAGTTAAAAGTTAATTGAAATACGAGAAATGCATTGAATTGCATTTGGAAGTACGTTGCGGCAACTCATATCGATTACTTGAAAAATTAAGAACATAAATTTCACAAACACAACCAGAGATGATATTTTTCAATAAATATTTCAAGACAGAATGTTAACTGTACTACTTCTTATTAATTTATGTATGTTTTCAAAACAATTTCGACATAATTTATAATATGCCCCCTCAGCCTAGTGTACCCAGAGGACTCCGGCCGTCCGCGTCGCAATGGCGGATATTGCTTCGACAGTAGTAAAATACTAACAGAGACCAAAGGACATTGGTGTAACGTGGCAAAAACAAGCAATGAGTACAACAAATATGGAATGTAATACGGAGGCTGGTCAAAAGGGTTTATGCTGCATGCTGCATGAACAGAAATGCTGCGACGATGCCATTAATACATTCCATTCGCATGAAGAAGAATTAGGAAGAGAAACAAATTGGTTCTTATTTATTTATTTATATTGAAATAAGTCTACAAATTTGACTTGAAAAAATACAAAATAAAATAAGTCCGCGTTGGATTTGGATTTGAAAATTTGAAATATAAAAGTAAAGTAACAAGGAAAATCACCGAGGGGCATAAAATTGCCTTAGCCGTTGTGTCTATGCATCTTTTTTTAAGTATATCAAATAAGGGTTACCCGGGTAACCTTATCAGATTTGTTGAAATATCACGTAATAATGGTGCTATTCTATGGAGAAAACAGAAAATTTTTGCTGAACAAAGACAAGAACTAAAATTTACATTAGAGCGAGTAAGACACAACATTTTTATTTTATGGTAGAAAACATTGGAGAAATGTTGAAATCAACAATAACTAACCTTAAATTATTCATATAAATAACTAAAAATCTTCGTTTTTAATAATTGACAATTATTTTGTATCTCAAAAATTAGTAAAATAATGAATATCAATTTTGCGATGAAAATGTTGTTTAGTACGCAAATATAGTGTTTTAAGTGAATTATTGTTTGGTGGCAACAACAACAAGTGTTTGTTTATATGTAAGCGGCGTGATTTTAGACGCTCGGGAAATAATACCCAACCCTCCAAAAGGAAAAAGATCGAAGAAATGCGAACAAAGATATTAGGATTCATCAATTCATTTAAACAGTTCCAAAGATATCATTTTCTGCCACGACCTAAAAAGATTAACTGAGGAGGAAATCAAAGAAGAGCTCAAGGACCAAGGCGTCATAGAGGTAGATAAAATAAAGAAAGAAAGAGACTTTTAATTCACCAGTGTTACCGGAATATGTAGAGGGCAGGCTTTCTACAACTACGTATTCTGTTGTACATTCCAAATCCGTTAAAGTGCATCGAATGTCACAAATTTGGTCACACAAAAAAGAGATGCACAAGCTGTCCTAAGTGCTACTAATGTCGTGAAGCAACACCACACGACCGGCCATGTACTACAGCACTACACTTAAATGCATAAATTGTGAGGCACACACCAGCAACAGTAAGGAATGTCGAGTACATAGACGAGAAGTAGAAATAGTGAAAATTTAAACTGTAGATAGATTAACATTTCACGAGGCGAAAGCCAAATATTTTCGATTTATGCAAACACCACATCAGCTAACCAGACAACATATGCAGATACACTAAAAACCGCCTTTAACCCACCAAACACACCACAAAAGCCGCCAAACAAAGAAAACCAACTAGAACAGGCAAAACCACAATCATATCAAAAAACCATTTCAACTTCAAGGTAACAACAGACAAAATTAAACCAACCACAACAACAACAGCAACAAGAAGATCAAGTACAACAACAGCAAAACCAATAACAACCGCAACAACCAAACCAACTACTAGAAACGAACAATCTAAAACAACAACAAGAAAGATTGCAACAACAACCGCAATCAAATCAATAAACAACTTGTAATACAGCAATGGACATAGAGACAATAAAAAAAATGAAGCATGGCTAGCAATGAGACATTCTAATTTAACTCCAACAGAATTAACACTATTTGGTAGAATGGTAGAGCGAATGCTGAGATCCAATGAATGCGTGAAAATTGGCCAGATAAATATTCGCAGTATATATGCCAATGGCGATATGTTGCGGAATTATCTGACCAATAACGATGTGAAAGTGATGATTTTGTGTGAAACTTGGGAGCGTGCGGGTAAGACGTTTCGTGTGAAAGGATACAATTATCTGTCCAGACCGAGGGCTGATGGCTTCAGCGGGGTGGCGATATTGGCACGTGCCAATGTCAGCCTGGTCCTGTGTGACATACCGCGTTTCGTGCACATCGAAGTCATCGCAGCCAAAACTCGCAATCTGGACAGAAACTTGTTATTTGTTAGTATCTATGCAACTCCAGTATTGTCTACGTTTGACAGAGAGAGCGAGAGAAGCCAACTAGATTTTCAAATTTTGTTTAAATGGGTGGAAGGCAAACGTGACGTGATTCTAGTGGGTGATATGAATGCGCATTCGAGAATATGGTGAAGCGAAAGAACTAATACGGGAGGTAACTGGTTGGCCCGCCTAATTTTGGAATCCGATCTCGAAGTCCTGAATAATGGTGGGTCGACTAGAATGGCGAGTGTGGGGTCGACAGCCAGTGCGATAGATTTAACTTTAATATCTAGCGGGCAGGCGGGCCAAGTGACTTGGAATGTCATAGATGAGAATTTGGGTAGTGATCATTATTTGATCAGGACATGCTTAGGTGGTATAAATGTTGACATAGACCGTAAGGTCATTATGAATAGTAAGAAATGGGTCGAACGTATGAATGAGACTTTCATAATGAAAGAAGCAAATGAGGTTAACCAACTTGAGGATGAAATAGAGAGAATGAATGAAATGTGTACTATAAATGCCAGGGGGAATGAATACAAGGAATGGTTGGTGGAACAATGAAATCCAGTATTGGTATGAAGGGGTTTAGAAATATCAAAATCTACTACCCCGGAACTAACAGAGTGAGTTATAAAATGATTGGTAGATTAGAATTCGAAGCCAAGGCGGCCTTGCTTCGAATTCTCAATCAAGTATGGATGAGTATTCAGATACCAGAAAAATGGAAGGAAAGCAGAGTGGTATCTATTCCTAAAAGGGACCGGGATACAAATCTGCCAACAAATTACAGGGGAATATGTATGTTGACTGTATTTGTTAAAATTGTGATTATGATGAAAGGTCGTATAGATAATTATTTGTGAATGAGGGAAATTTGTTGCCGGAAACCACCTTTGGGTTCCGTCACAGCCACTCGGCTAATGAATGTGTAGAAAAGTTTGTGTGGGAAGTACAAAAGGAAAATAAGTATGTTGTGGCGGTATTTTTGGATATAGAAAGGGCATATGATTACGTGGCTCCAGGGAAACTTTATCAGATCCTTATGGACTTGGGGTTTCCTGGGAAAATTTGCAATTGGGTGTATGAGTTCATGAATGAGAGAAAGTTAGTTTTGTGTGGTAGAGGGTATCGATACATAGGTGTAACTCCTCGGGCAAAGTCAATTTGCAATTTACAGATGACTTTGTCCTGATGGGCAAGGGGAGGACCATCGAGGAGGCCTTTAGTCGGGCTCAAGAATGTGTGGATCAAGTAACCGAAAGTTTGAGTAAATTGAATTTGAGGGTAAATTCGAGTAAATGTTGTAGTATGGCTTTTAAAACGAATCGGACGGTTGATGTGCGAGTATATAATGAGCGAAGTGTGTGTGTGAAATTGACTAGGTATTTGGGAATCTGGACTGACAGAAGAATGAGTTTCAAAGTGCATATGGAAAAATTGGCCGATAATTGTAAGAGTGTCAACTAAAATTGCCTATGGAATGAGTATATATGGTGATGGGTCCAAGGTTGGGTTTAAAAAGTTGATACTTGTGGAGAATGCGTGTGCTAGAGTGGTATTGGGAGCGATAAATTCGACACCAATACACACTCTGTGGCCTGAATTGGATGATTCGCCTCTTAATTATAAGAGGGAATGGATCACCGTGCGAGACTGTGCGAATGTTAACTAAGGACAATAAATTGGTGAATGAAATGAAAGAGAGATTGCAAAGAGTGACGGCTTACAAAAAGACAACAAGATCACTGATAGTCTTGGAAAATATTAACATATTCTCCAATATTCGTCCGGCAAATCCGAAAGTCCCTCCGAGCAATCTAATAGTGCGGTTAAAGTTTGGTGACACAACAAAAGCAATGATGAATGAGTTATCGGTTAAAAGTGATTTCTACAAAATGCGAACGAATTATGTTGCACATGTGGAAGTGTATACAGATGCAACTGTAAATGATGGTCGAGTAGGTTTCGGAATTTATATTCCTTCAATGAGGAAAGAGAAAATGGTAAGAGTGCATGACAGTATCTGTATAATGAATGCAGGATGGATAAGGATTATGGAAGGGATCAAGTTGGCACTGACACAAAGGAGAAAGAGAATAGTGTTATTCTCTGACCCCCGGAGTGGGTTGGTATTAATTAGTAAGGGTGGGGGAACACATGGCAATGTGTATGTGGAAATGCTGCATAAGTATCTTCAATATTGTGGGAGGGAGGTCATCCTTCAATGGATACCTTCACACCTACAGATTGAAGGTAATGAAAGAGCCTATATGCTTGAGAAACGGGGTTGTTTGATTGAGGATGTAAATGAATATGAATTCATGGATGCCAGAGACGTACTCCGCATGTTTCAGGTGAATCTGTGGAGAAAATGGGAGAGAGAGTTTGTTGAAAAATGTCAGGTGAAAGGTAAGAAGTACTTTGAGTTGGTTAGGTCTCCTTTGAGGCAACCGTTCTTTAAGGTGCTCATGTTACGAACTATGGAACGATTGAGATTGCATCATGGAAATTGGAAAGAATGTTTGAAGAAACGCAATTTGGTTGTGTGTGAATTATGTGAAAGCTGTTTAGTTGTGGAGGACATCGAACATTTGATTCTGAAATGTTCTGCATTTAACCAGAGCAGACAAATGTTCGATGTTCTATTGAGTGCAAGTAGTTTGTCTGAATTATTACGAATGGGAATGAACGTATATAAGATTGTGTATGAATTTATTAGAACAAATCCGATAGTAGTGTGAAAGTGGATCGATGAAATTATTATGTTAGATGAAAAATTAAAAAAATTAAAATTGTAAATTTTGAAACGGGCCATATGGCACCAAATTTTTGGAGCTAGTACCAAAATAAAAGAAAAATATTTTGGTTAATTTACGAAAATATCTAAAAAGTGTTCTGCTATAAAATATAGAGAAATTTTTAAGCATCACAAAATTTAAGCATGAAACATTTTAAAACCCAATCAAATTTTATAAATATTTAGTTGTATACAATAATAAAACTAGTGAATAAGTTTTTAAGTTTAAAATTTGAGTGCCGTGTGATACTTATAATGGTTACTCCAACGAAAGCGTCCTCTCGAACGCCATTCATATTCACACGATCATGAATTTCATTAAATCACCTAATTTGTTTAGTGTTTCTTTTGTAGAATGACGATGAAGATGAAAAACCACGAAGCAGATCGATGACCAGTAGTACCAGTAGTGTAAATGTTTCATGGACAATGTAAGTGGTAATGATTGGAGATCGCTTGGCCAATCTTTCAAATTAATCTGTGTGTTATATATTCGTAGAAAATCAACACAGAGAATGCATTTCAAAAAAATTTAATCGATACATTGGCCAATTTGGTTACAGGTCATCGTAAATATGTCAAAAATGTGCAAGTACATAGTTGGTGCCTCATTGGAAGTATCGAGTAAAATTTATGATTATCGGGTCTGGTGGTTTGTTTCGTGTGAATATCGGCGGTAACAAAGACAGTGAAGGAAATGAGAAAGAAGCGGGAACCGAAACGGATGATTCAATTACTGAGGGTAGTAATGATGTGCAGGATCCAAAAGCAAAGGCCAAGGCTAAAGCAAAAAAGCGACGTCATCAAAGTTCAACCGTAACAAAATGTAAAGGAACGATAAATGGTAAACTAGATTCGGTACCTTTCTGGGATCTCGTATTTGCCGATATAAAATCCAAGTTAAGCGATAGAATAGTTCGAATCGAGCTTTTCTAAATACGCTGGAATCGAATTTTATTTGATTACGATAATCCGTACTGAGATAATACACCAATTTATACTCAATGAAGATGCACCCGTTGTAAATGAGAAATTTTATTTTATATGGGATTGATGGTTTTCATAATCAAGCTGATAAAGATGAGCCACAAGAGATGGAACTACGGCATACGATGCAAATACCGAAATTGAACAAGTGCAAGAGATGCTAACAAATTGTCCAATTGAATTGGATCACAATGAATTTTCCATTGAAGAACTCGATGCTCTAAATACATTGGCGGGTGCTAAACGCACCCAAATCGTAATTGATTCTAAAACTACCCGTAAATCATCAATCACATAGACGACGATTATTTTGATAAATTATCATATGCCCAGGAATGAAGCTAAAAACCAGTGTGGTAATAGCAAATGTAATTGATAAAGAAAAAAAACTCGACAATAGAGAGGAATTAGGTGATGACATTCCAAACGGAATGGAAAATAACGATGATGTGTGCGACAGCAATACCGATTTCCAAAATGATCATTTGGACGATGATGAAAACCCGGTTCTAAATCTTAACTTGACTAATGTCACAGAATAATTTAGGACTGCATAAAAGACCGCTACCAAAGCCAAAATCATAAATATGAAACAGTTAAAGCTGTCGTGTTTTAAAATCGTAAATGAACTATCCCAACAATTGGTTATAATTATCAAGTGTCTGGGATCGCCTTTTATTTTATCTTTTAGATTGCGAATATAGCCTATGTATCTCAGTTCAAAATAAGATTCAAAATTTCGGTTATATGCAGGAAATTTCTGTTAATATCCTGGGAACATAATTTGAGCTATTCTTTATAAGCCTTGTCATTTTTGTTTTTAAGACTGATAAGTTGATCGTCATACCATGGAGGATATTTGTTCGGTTTGCTCATAGACACGGGAATGAATAAATCAATTCCTTTAAATAGATGGGTGTAAATTTTTTGCATATTTACATCTATGTCATTGCTGTTAAACTCAAAATATTGTTGTAGGCTATTCGAATTGGCCTTTCTGAAGTTGTAATATGGTTTCCGGTTTTGGTAATTTTGGAACCTGTTATTCACATTGGTTTCCAATATTATTTCTATTGCTTTGTGGTTCGGTCTCGTCCATTTTTTAATTCGCATATTTGGATCAAATTTGAGTCAAATATGGTGTCGACGTATAGGTACTCATTATCCAGATTCACGTTTACAGGCATAATCTCGATGGTTTCTTCATCATAAGTCCAATTAATATTTGAGAGATTGAAATCCCCAGTTATTAAAATTTTGTCTGATTGATCGGTTTTATCGGTAATTTCCATATTGTGTGGCAGCACCGCCACCGGATTTTTTTATGCTTGTTTGGGGTGAACGATCACATCTATAAACCACATGTTGACTAGGGAAGAATTCCGAACTCAAGATTTTATCATTGGAACAGATGATATAAACCGGAGAGTATTTTAAACAAAATTGAGCTGCCTTTGAAGACATTTTATTTACATATTGAAAGTAAAATGTCTGTTTAATACTTTTTGTGGATGTGACAAGGTTGGGCTGCCATGATTACATTCCGAATTTGTGACACTATTTTTCTCAGCAAACGCCTTTAATGCCATTTTGTTTATGTTTTGTTAGTTATAGGTTCGAGCTTTCATTAAAAGTGAGTGTAGTCCATCATTAGCCACTGGTGAAAAATATTTAAATGACTGTGTGTGTCTTGAAATAGCAACTATAGCATGCGATACACTATCGAACAGCGAGTGGTTGTGAATTGATTCCAATACAAATTACATTTGGTCGGGTTAATCGTTGTGCTTCGTGGATCGTCATGACTTTACTAAATTCTGATATCTTAAGCTGGGAGATAATTTGTTTATCAGATTTTGAAAAGTTAGATAGAATGCGTTATCTAACACAGTTATCGACGACAATGTTGACGGCAGGTTTATAAATTTGGTTGAATTTGGTTTAGAATCTTAAACGGAATAAAAGACCAAGCAAAATAAGGAAAGCACAACACACTCCAGAAATGGCAGAACCTTTACCACCAACTTCCAAGAAGTTTCTAGAAGCCAGAACAACAACCAGCTAAACTAAAAGAAAAATCACCTCCACCAATTAACTTCGTTGGAATTTCAAATTATTCCACTATACTCGATCATGAAATCGGTTACGTTAGTCGACTATAAATTCGTATCTCTACGTAGAGAGCTTTAGCTATAATGCTTAATTCCGAAGGGCATCAGTGATTTAAGAGAAAACTTACTGCGCAAAAGAGGAAATTGTTGAGGATCTTAAGCAAAAGGGTTATCAAATAGAAAATGCTATAAACATCATTAAGAACGAAAAAATCGAAACTGTACAAAGGAGTTCAAATTAACAAAAGAGACGGCTTCCATTATTTCTGCTCACTTTTAATAACAAACAAAAAGTGGATGATCGTGTATAATATCAAGGCAATATTTAACATGAGAGTTAAAATAGAGCCTTAGAAAAAAATAGCGGCCTAATACCACAGTGCAAAAATGTCAAGGCTTTAATCATAAGCACAAATATTGCCAAAGAGAGACTAGATTCCTTAGATGTGCCGTAATGTTTGTGCCGCATTTCTGATCCAAATGACATTCGGGTGAATTCGGGTGCGTCTGGAATGAGATGATATGCTCTCTCTAGATCTATTTTTGAGACAATCGAGGGTTTACGCGAGACATACATAGTCCACAGCCCATTAAAATTATTCATTAAAGTAATTCCCAAATGTTGACAAATCCGGTTACACAAGCACAACATTTGAGATTTGTACGATTGGTGCCATTGGTGCTGGGTTTTTGTTTTGTTTTATTGCTGATGAAACCTACCATGTGTAGGAATTCATGAAAGCTGCTTTGTGGTGAATTGGA